>JAJHJA010001371.1:0-110322 GCA_021202915.1 Heliconius himera | reverse complement strand
TTATAAATAAAAAAATAATTTCTTCGAGGGGATCGAACCCACAACCAGTCTCATTTACAGTCGCTCCTTGTGCTCATGCGCCACGCCTTGTCTCTACGTAATATAGGTATAAATTTTTTTATGAATACATATTTCTATTAGGAAATTTTGTTATTTTGTTTCTGAGTTCATCTAACTTATAAGATAAATTATTTCATAAAATATTTATAACTTTATACTAATATTTCCCCAGCTGTGAAATGCTATATTCCATATAGAGGCTGTTACTCCACCAGTACTGCTCTTATTTTGTGTTTGTTTTTATTGGCGCCAAATTCTAATACAATATTTATATAGTTCCTTGATGATGTTTAATTCATGTCACAGCGATTTTTAAAAACTCGTTCCTAATAACATTTGAGACAAGCATTTCTTATTTACATAAAGAAAATTTTATAATAATAACGTAAATAAAATTGTATATTAATTTAAAAACCTAATTTATTAATACCAAAATGTACTTATTTTTCGAAGCTAGTATATTTAATATAACAAAATAAAGGTATCGTAGAATTACTAAAATTTAATTCCGAATTCACCACACTATCGATCCGCACTGCAATTGCACTCCAAGCCTCGAGTGATTTACCAGGGAGGGCGTTTTGGGTGAACTACGGTAGCCCTTATTCCTAAATCCATAATACCCTCAATAGTCATTGCTTTTTGGGGGTTAGGGAACCCCACGCGTACGCATTATTGCGTGATCTATACATTTTGTTGAGGGAGTGAGTTCTTTTTATTTATCTATAGATTTTTTTGGTAGTATCGGGTTGTTGTTTTTAATATTATAGGTAGGTGTGTTTAGTTTTTATTAGAAACGGAAGAATATTGTTTATAAAGTAGTACTTTGGCTAATTTCAAATCGTTTTTTTTTTGTAAATATTAAAATCAATTTTATTATATTTTATTCGAAACTATTCAAATTTAATTTTACATTTAGTAAGTTCGGTAAAATTTCAGTTAAAAATATTCCAATTGTTAAAAATTCGCACAGAGCTAAAGTTTTTTCTTTTTCGTAAAAAATACGTTACATGTCGTCAGCTTAGAGTGTAAACCTGCTAACAACCTATTAATAAATTATCAGGAGAGACAAAAAACGTCTTTAAAAAACAATGAGTAGGTAAGTATATATGTATTCTCAAAAGATTCTTACAATTTCAAAATATAATTTGTAAACTCGTCAATATCAAATTAAAGAAAGTCAATTTTGTAATACTTGTTACGGTTTCGTATGGTATAAAACCCATAACAAAAAACAAAAACAAATTTAGCAGGTTTACACTCCAAGCCAGCCAAGTGCCTACATGATTGCTGTGAACCTACTATATAAATATTTGTTATTCAACATCTACTTTTATAGCACGAGTAAAGTAAAATATATTATACAATATAGACAACACTAGACGTCTAACTTCTCTTTATTGAAATATACATGAAATGTAGATGTCAATTTCCAGAGTAGTGCTTTATGCATATGTATGGAAATGGATGTTTGGATCGTTTCCTACGCATTTGAATGCTTTATATGATATCAACTATCGCGTATTGGTGCTGTTATTCTCTTTTTACCCGTACAGAATCCAAGATTTTAAGTGGTCAATTTGTAAATCATCCATATTATATAGTGGAGAACAGAATGTTAAAACACTCCGTGCCTCTTTATCGATTTAAAATAAGTCATATCCCCGAATATTTATAGTCTATAGCACAACTTCTATCTGTAGTTATTTGTTAATATAACTACTAATGTAAATTGTTATTAAAAATATCCTTTCAGTACAGATTTTAAATATTAATATATTAACAATATTAAAACTTACATATACCAACTCAGTGATGAAAAGACATCAAGAAATATTATAAGACTTTCACAAAAGGGAGTCTAAATAGACTCATATTATAATATTGTACACACTTGAAATTTTTCATATAAATCTTGCCTTAATCTAAAAAAAATAAATGTGTATTAAGGGAAATCAGAGGCAGTAAAGACATTGATGGGACACTCTTTTCTCTTTGCTGATAGAAAATATATATTTTTCCAAGATCCAAAGGTTGCCTGGAAGAGATCGCTCTAAGCGATAAGGTCGCCTTGTTGTACTTTTTTTATTATTATTATGTTTGTAAGTTGTTTTTGTGTCTTTTAAATGTGCAATAAAGTATATTTATTATTTATTATTATTATTATATTTTTTACTTATACTGA
Source organism: Heliconius himera (assembly GCA_021202915.1). NCBI lineage: Eukaryota > Metazoa > Arthropoda > Insecta > Lepidoptera > Nymphalidae > Heliconius > Heliconius himera. The sequence continues at coordinate 108,077 of JAJHJA010001371.1, read as the reverse complement.
AGCATACATTTCTATGTTCAATACTTCCATTTGAGGATCCTACTTATCGCGCATATGGCAGTTCTAGTTACAAACATTACTAACGTAACGACTTGCGTTGACGACGTTTAATGAAAAGAATACTTCAAAATTATACGCCCTAATTATAAGCAGAGCTCTACAAACAAAATTTCAAGCAAAAGCAAGTCTATCCAGTACTGGTAAGTTTCTTTTGAGGCCATATGAGGCCGTGGTCTCGTAGTGGCTTAGCGACTGACTGTAAACCCGACAGTTGTGGGTTCGATCACAGGGGAATGGATAATTTTAATTTTGGTAAAAAGACCAAGCGCGAAGTTGAGATTCGCTATTCAAAGAGAAATTGAAGAAAACGACGTGTCTTGACATTAGGTTTCCTCTGCCCATCCTGCTAAATGCGAGATACAGCGTGAAGATAAAAAAAAAAGTTTCTTCTAATCCAGCTATTTCCTTGTCCATGCAAGTTGACGACCTCTTTAACGACAGACGTGTTATTTTATTTCTACATATTATGTTCCCAGTCCTTTGTAAATTTGTAAGGCGTGACTAAAAAGCTATTGTTTGAGAACGAGAGCGCCGCGATGCTGTAACAGCTACCTGTGCGCCCAGTTCCGTGATTGATGTTTTTATTAAGAAAATCTATTTGGTGTAATGTCACATATATTTTATATATCAAATCTCTTATTTGAAATTTAAACTGTCTCAGCTCCATTTTCTACTAAAATGCCATTGGAATAAGTTCAAAAATTTATTATAGAAAATATACCCGATTTTTTTTTATAATTACATTGTTGGTGGCAAAGGCCAGTTAAAATATTTACCTAATTAAACGCAGTGGAGTTAACAATGCTTCAGTCAAGTACAAATGGTTTAGTCAGTGCAATAGTCCTTTGTTCCATAACCGAGTGGCTAATAATTTTGCTTTACCTTGAAAATTCATATTACGTTATAGAAATTATTATAATTAATACTTGTGCACACTTGAGGCCAGTTGTGGTGCAGGGGCTCAAGCGTGTGACTGTAAGCGTGAAGGGTTGGTGGTTCGATTCGCACTCGAGGCAATGCAATATTTAATATTTTCGTTTCTATAATCTAATATAATCATCCAAAAAGATTAGAAGAAGAAAATTTTACATTTTTAAAGTGTTATTCGACACTTAGGCCAGAGAAATCGAATAAAAATATTGAACGTAGTATCGTTCTAACTCGCTTATGTTTATACATTCTTGAAAAAAATATGCTAAGCTTTGATCCGCAGGTGCAACACCCAATATCAATTTTGGCCTATAAAATATTGACAGTACTGCATGTTATTTCGATTATTCAAATGGTTTTATGCACCGAGGGGACTCGAGGGTAGGTCGGGGGCATTTGACAAATCGCCCGGAGGCCAGACGGGGGGCTCCAAATGAGTGTACGCCGTGTTTGTAATGTCGAGGGTGTGGATGATTGTAACTTAAATCGATAGAATTGCGAGTACGAGTCATTTAGTGTAGTTTTAAAAAATAGATGTAGTTACTGAGTAGTTAGTTGTTGATTGTTGTTTTGTTTGTTGTATAGGAAAAAAATATTTTAGCAAAAATATTTGTTTTTTTTTCTTTTGCCCTAATTGTATCTATGTAGCTGCGTCGTAACCAAAAATTTTATACGCCCATTTTTCTATAGAAGCCGTTGTGGTACAGTGGGACAAGCGTGTGATTGTAAACGCGACCGGTGTCAGTTTGACTCTGACTTGGAGTAGTGAATTATTTTTTATAGGTTCCCTCTGCCTACCCTGCTATATACGGGATACAGAGTAAGCTGGGAAAATGAATACTTTTACATTTCGCATTCTCCCCACTCTACACTACATTTCATGCTTGTTATTTTGCGCGTTCGTCGTAAATGTGTCGTCATATACTTATGAAGATTTTCGTAAATATTCTATTTTAGCTACATCTTGAACAATGGCCCATAGTCTCTCCAGACTGTCGCGACGACCCTCAGTCACAGCTCCCAAAGGGGTGGCTGTAAGAGTGTTTTGTTACTGTTTGCATACACCAACATCGTCACATGTTTAATTTCTTTATTTTATTATAATATAACATTAATAAATCTTGAATATTTCTTATATTTTTCTACCATAGCAGTGCTATAATGTAAAATAAGTTTAATTGTATGTGGTTATACATTATATACAATTGAAATTGTTTTTTTATCTTCACACCGTACTCCGCACATACCTACCCTTCGTAGGTTGAGAACTTGGTTCTTATCAACACACTACTTTTCCCTACTTTCCGCCGAATTCTAGAGGCATTGTGTGTTGAGTGGCGGAACTCAAAGCCGCGCTTTGCGCCTTTACCAAAGCAACAAAATGATCATATTAAATACTTAATTTCCCCTAGTCGAGGAATCGAACCTGCAACATGTCGCGTTTACAATCGCACGCATGTGCCCCTGCGCCACGACTGCGTCTCAAAATTATTCATTAACTACTTTATTCTTTTTTTTTTCTGTACAAACTAAAGAAATGTTTCATAATTCACATCGATTTACAACCAAATTATTTTTCAGCGGTTCAGCTTAACCGAGGGTCGAAACTATATCATTAAATTGTAACCTTCACGCAATTTCACTGATGAGACTTTACGCTTTAATAATAGAGCATATTTTTCATTACCGTATTTATTTAATCAACCTTAGTAAGTGTTCATGTGATTTTATACCTAAAATATGTTGAAATTAGACTCTTTTTTTAAAAATATATTTAGATTAAGTTTGCCCCACGTTGGGTGCCAATTATATAGTGTTGTGGGAAAATTTACGAGCCTTAAATGTTTTTTAACTCTACCGAATGAATATATTATAATGATTACATATAGTATACAAAAAAATATTATATTTGATAGTTGTGAAGTACAATTTGATGTTATCTTAAAAATGGAAACGAATAATCACAGGCCTACATCATAGCGGTAATGCTAAAACTTTTAAACCCTAACAGACCCATTTTAAACTAAAATGCTATAATAGATAGCCCTACTAGTGACCATATGTATACGTATGTCTACATAAGAAACATAAGAATTATAAATCTAGTTTCAATTCATAAGGTTATTAGTTAAATAAACATTTTGCGTTTTATAATATAACTGGTGGCAGCATTTAATTTCGTGTTTGAACTATAAAACCTTAAATTTAGTTTTTTTCCGTTATCCTAGGATATTTGGGAACTAAAATTCTAAACTTTAAAATGCTGAAACATTTAAAGAGGAAAATATAGTTATTATTTAAATAGAAGCCATAAACGTCGGTTTATGATAGGATGGTATCACCTAGGTGAATTTATAGTCTCATGTAGGCGATACTATGAACAAACGAGTATAATTACTGACGTCCGGCATTTAAACAATAAACAGTAACACGCATAAATTACAAGGTAAACTTTAATTATGGCTTATTTAGGTATTGTTTGATTAAAATATTTAGCATTTTAAGGTAAGTTTATTATAAAAAATGTAAAAACTGAAATAAAATTCATGTATAAAATTTAAAAATATATTTTATAAAAATGGTTACGACGACAATGAATGCGGGACTGGATCAACGCGTTTTTATATCACACACTTTTTTCCTTCTGCTGAGTAGTCATAAAAAACTAACTAATAATCCATTATTCTGTAATTTTCTGTAATTACGATTAGTTACCTTTGTATAACCAAGGCAAGACAATTTCAAGCTATCCTAGGCAAGCCCCTAGCAGTCCAGGGGCAGGGTTATAAGCGTGTGACTGTAAACGTGACAGGTTGTGAGTTCGATTCCCACTCCAAGGAACAAGCTCATCTGCCTACCCTGCTGAAAAAAAACATTGCCGCAACTGAAATTCACACTCATGACCATCGCGTTCGCTCAAGCATCATCACAACTGCGCCTCGATAGTTATTTCGCGAAAATAAAACACATAAATCCATTTTAATGTCATGCTACGTTTCATACTGCATATAAATAAAAGTAAAAGACAGTGCGTTACGTAATTTTTATGAACAATGAAAGTGGAAAGCCGCACGATATGAATGTATTAAAGCAAACGTTCTAATATAAAGTTATTTGTTGTTTGCCAGTCATACGTAATATTAAAATACGTGAGCTGTAAATTAGCTTCATGCTGTATCCCGCATATTGCGGGTTAGGCACAGAGAGAGGGAGAAGACAGAGAGAGAATAGGGGAATCTAGCCTTTACAGTTACATGATTGTGCCCCTGCGCCAGAACTGGCCTCAGTTGTAAATTAAAAAAAAATGCAGTTACTAACACTACTGACGGCTCTAAATGGAATCAAATTTACAAGCTAATTTGATATTTTAATATGGTTTATTTTATTATTTAATCCATCAATAAAAAAAGCTGAAATAGCAGAATAAAAGTTCAATTAGATGTATTACTGGTTGTGCTTTGTCTTGCCAGATTGTTTAAAAATATATGTAAATAATCTATTAAAACAAGTCGCGCACGTATGACCAATTTAATATTTGAACGTTGTTTACGTTCTTGTTTGTTATTTGAATAGCGTAAGTTTCAGTACCGTTACTCCTAGATTTTCTTTAGTATGTATATTTCTTTACAAATCTCTTTATTACATTCGAAAAGATTCAAAAGTGTTCTATCCCATAACTTGTGTTTTATGCGACACTCGATTGCGATATTAAAGCCGTGTCTTGCTGAATCACCGTGTTTTCTTCGACACAAATACAATATATCTAGAGTCGTCAACATGCCAGCAAACTTGGTTTAACCACTCGCAAAACTTAATAGTGCTTATACGTCCATTTTTTATTTTTATTCTACAGTATGTATCTATGTTGCTCGATGACCCATATTTAGAGACGTAGCCGACTTTATATTGAATTTTCTCATCCACGTGTCCTTTTAATAAGAATGCTATTATATGCTGAAATAGAATATGCTTCTATAGGAAGCACGGGGGAAACGTATGTGACAAGTTTATTGGTACGTTTGTTTTTTTTTTCATATAATAAATGTTTTATTTTACCTCATTTCACATTTATTACGTGGTTTACGTAATGTAGAAAAGTTTAATGTAAGTGATTTATATCGATTAAGATAAGAGAAATGGATATAATATTGATATTAGTGGTTGTTATTTCTTATTTGTCAGAATTTAGCCAGAATTTTTTTTTATTTTGTTCAATATAGTATAAACTAATTGAACCTCTTTGTATGAATTTGTATCAATAAAAATGGCTATGACTTTTGCCACTTCCGCCTTTTCAATTTCCGTCTCATGCCTATTTTATTGTCTACGTTTTAGCTTCACGCTGTATATTGTTGAAACATTCGCTGCCAAACCAAAACAAGGAAATAAAAATATAAAATATTTCATTCCCCCAACTGGACATCGAACCCACCACCGACGCGTTGTCTCTTACAGTACGTTTCTAAGATTTAATTATTATCACGAAAAATTATACGAAATATAACATTCATCTTTCTGTTATGTTTTAACAAAATAAGTTTCATATGTATTTTATATATCACGTGAAACCATGTTTTTTTGTATTTTTAGGCTTTTTACATGTTTTACATTTCAAAAGCAAAACCGCATCGGCTCATTTGTTTTTTAATCTTGCAGTACCAACCTACCTGTCATTACGGCGCTAGCTAACTATACCTACGTAGGTAGGTAGGTAGGTAGACTAGCAACGACGCATAGATGAATGGCTGGATAGTGAATGCACAACGTACTCAGACTTGTATTCATGAATTAAAACGTAGACGTCTCGTTACAAGACGCCGCAACTACTTTACTTGAATGTAAGATTTATATATATTTTTTAATCTTTTAAATCGACGTCGTTGTGGCGCTGTTGGTTGGAGTGGATTTAAACGCCTCTAAAGGTTCTGGATTCGATTTATATTTTGGAGCTAATTATATTTATATATTAAAAAAGTGTTTGCAAAGAATAAAGATGTCGTTACACTGAATTTCCCCATCATCTACATATGCGTATGTTATATTCATTGCCTAATATTAAACCTATAAATTATTCATTTCTTATTTATTTACATCAACCGTACTCACGTTAAACACATTATCCTTCCTTTTGCTGTCATCTAGGTAAAACAAACATAAAATAAACTAACTAAATCAAATACAGCCACGAGATGAATACCATGTCACAAGTTAAATACATAAACGTCCAATTAGTATGACCCCGAGCAATCATTTAATTTAAGAGGCACATTGCGTACACGCAAGCCGTTCAGCTCTACTTTACTACGCTGTGATTGAATGGCCCATTATAGTCCGGGGAGTGGTTTATTTTCTTGGTTTATTTAGTGTTGTTTAAAATTAAATACTTATACCCTTAGTTAGTTATCTTTGCTTATATTAATCTGTACATTCTTAAAAATATATATCTTCACGCCTTACCACGACTTTCCTCACACCTTGAAGATATTAAGTGTTCAGTGGTGTAACTCAACGCTGTGATTTAGGAAATGAAAATAAGCTAAATATAAATGTTTCCCTGAGTGAAAATCAAACCCAGAAATATCGACTTTCCAGTCGACTGGTTCTGGTCTCATTGCGCTACGATAGCTTCAATATATCAATTAACAACAAATATTGGTCGGTTCTAAGTTCAATTTTATACAGAGTTATTTTTATATTGATATACATTTTTCTTCTTTCTCGTTAGAAGCAAGTTGTAAAGGTCATCGTTAGGTTCATCCACGTGGCTTTTAATGGATGGAACGAAGGGTGTTCCTATTAGGTACTATATTTTATCCACTGACCCCGCTGAATGCGGGGGATGCGTAATGATAATAATAAACCTATTATATTTATAATATTGATAGATATTAAATAAAAAGGTTTATGGCTTTTTATTTTTTAACTTAACGCTGTATTTTAGAGAATTTTAAGACACTACTCTTCACGCACTGTCCAATTTCCAGTTATTACGTGTTGATTAGCGGAACTCAACCGCGCTTAGCCTTGTTAAGCTTAATGTATTGTGTAATTTTGTATTAAAAAAAGAAACATAAATTTAACCTACTTACTTAGAAAACGTATAAAAATTTGAACGTAACGAGACTCGAACCCGGGCCTTTATTTAATTTTTATACGTTTTCTAAATAAGTATTTTTCTTTCCTAAGTGTGGAACACTTTAAAAATGTTAAAAATAACTTTAACCTGTTCCTTCGTAAAGCCTCCCAAACACTTCATCAATCTTACAGGATTGATTGATAGGAACGCCTCGCGTCACAGTGAATACAGCGGTGTCAATGTCTGCAGCTTGTCAAATGTCAACGTCTATTGTGGAATAGTAGTCTAGTAGTCGTTAAACTTCGGAGATGAGTAGTTTAGAAATTATTATAATTTAATATACCTGAGGCTATGTGACTGTAAAACCGACTGGTTGTGGGTTCGACCCCCACGCGAGGAGATGAAATATTTACTTAAATTTGTATTTCCATTTCTTCGCTCCGGTGTCGAGGCTAAGCGCGGCGTTGAGTTCTGCCACTCAACACGCAATGCTTCTAGAATTCGGCAGAAAGTGAAGAACGGAGTGTCTTAATACTAGGTTCCCTCTGCCCTGCTGTGTGCAGGATACAGTGTGAAGCTGATTTTTATTTAATTTAATATACCTCTAAATGACTTAATTTCTAAATAATGACTATATCATTATCTAACATATTTTTAATTAAAGAAATGGTTTAGAATAACAACCAAGTAATTTGTAAGCAGACTAATGATTACTTTAGGTATATGAATTTTTAGTTATATTATAATATATAGGTAATAAGTATTTGATTGACACCGGTGTTAGTAGTTCATTTTAAAGCATTTATTTAAAAATGCAGTTTGTTTAATGTAGATTAATATCAATTGAAGAAAGTTTGTATTAAATATTTAAAATAACTTAAAACTAAAATATATTCACAATTTTATTTCATTAACATATGCTATCCTATTTCTTATGCCACACATGACTCGTTATGGTAATATAAACAAAAGGTGCAAACAAACAGGCCCCATAACGCCAATGGGAAAAGCGGTTCTTGTGAACTTGAATACATAATAAGACTCTTATCCATCCAGAACTGCAGTTTATAATCTGCATAATGTATAAGTAAAGTAGTGTTTTTATCTTTTTAAATTACTAAGAGTGATAGAACTTTAAGTCTTGGTCAAATATGTTGATGAATTATTATGTTTTTTAAAATGGAGACCTGTGATACTGACCTGTGATAAATCGTGAACGGAGCGTTTTAACACAAAATAATATGAGGAAGATATTTGAAGCTTTTAAGAGATGGCACATCGTAAGACATGGTTCGATTCCCACCTGAGGAAATGAAATTTGTAATATTTGTAAAGTGTGACGTTGAGTTCCGAAATTCAACACACAATTTTTCCAGATTCCCCCGAGTAGGAATCGAACACTCAACCGTCGTGTTTACCGTAAACAAATACGGCCCTTGCTTCAAGACGACGACCACATATTTTTTGTCGTTTGGTCTTCCCTGTCAATCAAAGTATCATGTCGTCACCTGTTTTTGCGTAGCACACACCCACACGCGGCGCCCGGCGCACGCGCACCGGATGTGACGTCACGATCACCGGTACCACTACGAAGTGGTTCCGCAAGTGGATACGTGATGTGTGTTGTGAAATATGATAACAACTATATTATTAACTTACTATGGTTTTTTAGTTTAGTTTGGTTGGAGTTATTATATTTACTTGTTTCAAATATTGTAAAAATAGTATAATGTCATAGTAGTTAGTGATTAAAACATTTAATAGAACAGACAGACAAAATGTAAAAAATATGTACCTACTTGTTTTTTTTTTTTATTTAAGTAACTGAGCATTCTCCCTTGTTGTCGTTGTTTCCATTCTAAATCTCCATCCGCGAAGTAAACATACATATTGCACGCCTAAAAGTCATAAAATAAATATGTCATACATATATTCAATATAATCTGTATTTTACTATCTTACAGTATTTTTTGTTTATTTAATGAATATTATAAAAAATGTGTTACATTTACATTACTACTAATATACTTAAATATCAAAAATATGAAAAACTTTATTGAAACATGGTGTACCTATATATGTACATGCATATACTATACCACTAAACTATTAAAGTCGACTTAACTGCAAACAACGTATAATCTGCGTTAAATCAATACTAATACCCTTGTTCTATCGAGAAGTCCGACCACAGTGCATCTAATACAGCAACTAAAGGATGGTGGTGTGGCTTGAGCCCGCTATTTGTGCTCTAATCCTATTGAATCTCACTTAAGTTATTTGTTTCGGATAACTCAATGTCAAGTTCGATTTAAATCGTAAGTTTGTGACATAGCTATGTGCTGACTTTTTTATTTTTAGTTTTACGCTGTATCCCACATACAGCGGTAAAGGCAGACGAAACCTGGCAACCTAGTGTTAAGACACTCCGTTACTATTAAGACACTTTCATTTTCCCCACTTTCCGCTGAATACTGGAAGTATAGCAGGATGAGTGTCGAAACTCGGCGTATTTTTTTTTTTTGTATGATGAATGAATATATTAAAAAACGATAGTGATACGATTGACTGTTACAACTGACACTTGTGTAGGATGTCGCTGGTCACGACCCGAAAGTGAAATCAAGGTCCGCACCCACATATATTTTTATACTATTAACTCAATTTTGACCTACTCCAATCGATATGTTACCAAAATCATATATTTTATAAAAATAATATGATTCTTCTGTAGTATTATTATAATCTTATTCGTCGATACTTACTCCGTTTTATTAACATATTAATTGCCAAAAAGAAGGTCCTCGTGGCGCAGGAGCACAATCGTGTGATTGTAAATGCGACGGTTGTGTATTCGATTTCCACTCGGGGGATTGAAGTATTTAATTCTTCGCTCTGGTACCAAAGGAAAGACGTTTCGCCAATCAACTGTAAACATTTATCAAGTTTTTTTATATTAAAATTTGTTTTATTTTCACATTATTTCATCTATAAGCTATTAAGTTTTTATTAAGAGCTTTGCACCTACAACGTAACACAGAGCTAACAATTCATACAGTAAATTGATATTAAATTGCACCACCTACACCATGTTTGAACAATACTTCTGAAACAGCCTATTTCTGATCTCTCCCACGCTGAAACTCCACGGTATTCGCCCTTGTTTACATTAATTTGGACTGGTGGCGTTTTGTTACACTCGCTTCGTAGGTAATTTACTTGGAACAACTTTGGTTCACTGCTGCTTTGGCCTTTTAGGCATTTTTTTTAGTAATTTCTGTGTTCTGTTCTTCAACATGTGATTTTTGGCCTTATATGTGTTTTTTATTAGAAATGTTACCCGTGATTCTCTACTGTGTAAAGTTATTTAGCTAACATGTTTTTTTTTCTCTTTTTTATGCATTATTTCTTTAACAAAGCTATAAAGTAGCATGCATCTTCGCACATCGCCGATTTAAACTCAAACTCTCTTTATTTAGACTGATATTTCAATTAAGAACTAATTAGTAGCATAAATTTTTACTTACTTAAAATATTATACGAATAAACATTTATCATTAAAAGTTGAATGTGATGTGAAAATAAAATAAAATCTTCTTCTTTGTCATGTTCTTCATTACTGAAGTCGTGCCCGTTTTGGTAGGCCTTGGTGGAAGAGCAAACGAGATGCTTCCATACCTCCCTGTCCTCTGCTTGCCTTAATGCGCCAATCATGGAGAGTCCAGTAATTTCTATGACAGCTTCGGACCATCGGCAAGGTGATCAGCTACCGGCTATAGGTCTTCTACCGTCTACTTTGTCAACAAAAATAAGCTTGTCGAGATTATCAGACTGTCTTCGAGCTATGTGACGAAATATAAAATTAAATAGTCAGTCATTTATATTACTTAATTATAAATAATAAATTGTACATTGCAGCCATTGAATAATTTGCTATGATCATAAAAACATTGATAAACTAGAGTCTTATCGAGTACTTGACCTACATACAGTGCAGCAGTCTTAGTCAGTTACCATTATTTAATTCCTACTATCTATGTGTACTAGTATAACTTATTTGAAATATTTCTAATTTTGCTATATCTGTCCCTGGAGTGAGACATCCTGGACGTCCAAAGAAGCAACGGTTGAATATCTTGAACAGGCTTACAGCCGAGGACATTGAAGACTGTGCAAAGCAGAGGAGTTAGGGCCTTGGCAAAAGCTGGGATTAATTAAAAGGAAGAAGAAAATATATCTAAGTTGTAATTTGTTACCACAGTATATTTTTAACACGAAACTGTTAAATTCTGTAGGTAAGCTAGTGTATGCTAGATAAGCTTAGTTATCTTGCGTACTGGGTGCCTAACCTAACCTACCGATAAAATAAAAAAAATTAAAATATAATCAGTTTAAAAGTAAGATTGTATAAAGTAAAGATTGATCCAACAACCATTGTGTTTACAGCCGAACACTGCCACTACGCCACGACATATTTGTAGTACAGATTATACATGGGCGTAGGAAGCCGGAAAGTCGAGTGGACCGTGCCCACCCAAGAATAGTCTGGTGCCCATCCTAGAAATTTTACTTATAACAACATTTGCCCCGAAATATTATACAACATTTACACGTGCATATCTGTCGAAAGCTAAATTGTCTAGGCCCCCTTACAATCCTTTATATGTTAGAACTAAATATCCTATAGCAACAACTCAGTTTAGAAAACACTCTTTATTTAAAATACTGCATAGAAGCCGATTTCAATAACGATTTAGAATATTACGTAAAACGCGTCGAGTCTTCATCCTGCCCCATTTCAACTTTATATCCACCTGTCTACTTTGCTTCCGCAGTTATACTGTAACATATATACATATGTAGGTTTTCTATCTCTGGTTTTAAATTGTATTCTAAAATAACTGATATTTAATAGACTTTAATGGAATTGTTGGTAGGTTAGATTTCTAGGTTCAGTATGACATTACGAAACTAACGTTGACGTGATTTGTCTGGATTTTATCCTAAATTTGATTGTATGAATGAAAAAATCATCTCCAGATCGATCTCAAAGTTGAGAGCGATTTGTAAATACGGGTCTTAATCTACATTTCTAAATACCCTTTCGGATATCCGGACAAAGACTGACAAAATTGAAATATTTTTTTATTTTATTATTCAGACAAAACTATAAAGATACCGTAGTTCTTTAAGATATTAATCAATTTTATAATCCTTTTAATTTCGTCCTCATTATGCAATATACAGTAAATTAAATAGAATACAGTACATAAAATAAAATTTTAAACATTTACATTCATATATTTAAATATATATATATATATATATATATATATATATATATATATATATATATATATATATATATATATATATATATATATATATATATATATATACATTTGTAAACGATTAAAGTTATAAGTAAATACACATTCCATACAAAAATACAAACATAAATACAGCTGTTGTAATTCTTACCAGTCGCTAATCTGTTGATAAAATATCTTGAATGTATCACAGGTGTCTTATTCGTCACCTGCTTTCTTTCTGTTACGTGTTTTTGATATTTATATAATTACTTTGGTTTATATAAGCTTAATTAGTTATTATTTTTATTTCTGCGCTCTGATAGCGACGAGGCGAAGCGCGGCGTTGAGTTGCACTCAATACGCTAGATGGATGAGATGCCTCCAGAATTTGGCGGAAAGTGCAGCTAAGAAAAGTTCTAGCTTTAGTTAGAATAAACATAGTTGTTATTTTTTTTTTAATAAAATATATAGTTTAATAATATTAAAAAATAACAATAGTAAAAGTTTAATTGCAACTGGAACGAGATTCTCTTTTCATTTTCCCGCTTTCATTGATGATGTAGGATTGTTTTTGAAAATATATAAATTATATACGTAATCTGTTCGCAATATTTGCTATTTATTAGTTACGAATTTGATTTCTACTTACTACAAAGAAATATCAACTTAAATGTCCAATCGAAAATCTAACAAACGTACCTACATAAAAATTGTAAATTTAATCCAATTATTACTTCTAAAATATATTATTATTATCACTTCACAATTATTCACCAGTCAAAGAGAACCTATTGTTAAAACACTCCATTCTTCATTTTCCGCCGAATTCTGGAAGCATTGCGTTTTGCGTGGCGGAGTTCAACGACGCATTCTGCATCATTACCAGAGCGATTAAAATTAAAATATGAAATATTTCCTTTCATTTTTATATTTCATTTAATTTTTCGCACGCTTATGCCCCTGCGCCACGACTGGCCCCAATTATCTACAACATATATATTTTTTTATATTTAATCTCTTTTTCTTCTTTAGCGTCCAAAAATTCGGCAGAAAGTGGGAAACGGAGTGTGTTAACACTAGATTCACTCTGCCTACCCTGCTGTGTGCTGGATACAGCGTGAAGCTGATTTATTTAAATTAACAAACCTTATTTAACACTAACCATACTGACTATTAACCTCCAAATTCACGGTTCGAGGCTTAGTTAACTCGTTCGCATCGTGTACTTTTGATTGCGTTAGCCGTATCGGATATTATAATTATTCGCCTAATTAAAGTGCAGAATGGTTGAACATTTGCTATTATACTGTAATTAATGTCTTTACATTTGGAGCACGAATTGCTATGTGTATTTATTAACGAAATTATTTAATAGTAATATTCTTATAGAGTTTCCGTTTTTCGGTTTTTCTGTTCTTATTAGTCTCGCGGGAAATGCTGGTTTTTGTTTAAATTAGCCGTTATAATTTATTATAAAACTTAATTTTGCTACTCGTGGAAATGAAAAATGCAATATTTTCATTTCTTCGCTTCGGTGTTCATGCAACGCGATGTTAAGTTCCGCCACTCAACACGCAGCGCTTCCAGAACTCTTTGGCAAATGGGGAACGGAGTGTCTTACCATTAGACTCCCTCAACTTATCCCGCTGTGTGCGGGATACAGCGTGAAGCAAAAAAATAATAATAAACGACTGTAGAATAACAGAGCACACGTCAAAGTAAACAATAAATAACGGCGATTACACGTTTAGCGAATGTAGGTATGCCTCATAAGGCTATTACCGCTCAGGTGCTACGTAGAGTCTACGCCCTAATGTGTTTGAGTGGTCGTAAATATCTTTCTTACAATGAAACTTGAAATTTAACTGAAAATAATGAGTTTTTTTAAAGAAAATTAATATTGTTTTTGTTAGTTTTATATTTTAAAACATTATGAAGTTTACTTTGCTTTATTCGTTGGGGATTGGTGATTAATGAAATAATTTACATTTTGTTACGTGGGTGTAGTTTGTGTGGTAGTTTCATATAATTTAAATGAAAACTTTATTTAATATTGCTACTCCTACATATATTTAGGTGTATTTTGTCTCGCTAGAGGGAGACTATAACTATTAAATTACAAGTTTTGTTACAAGGCAAATAGTATAAAATATTATCTATATCTAATTTAATCGAAAAATGTAAACAAAAATAGAGGCCTTTGTGGTGCAGGGGCAGGGGGTCACAAACGCAACGGTCCCATTCAGATTCGACTCCCATTCAGAGGAATGAATATTTAATATCCTCTATTCCTCGATCTGTTAACGAGGCAAAAACGCGACGTTAAGTTCCGCCACTCAACATGCCATGCCTCTAGAATACGACGGAAAGTTCGGAACGGAATTGATTAATGGCAACAGAGTGTCTTAACACTAAGTTTCCAGGTTCCATCCTGCTACATGCGGGATACAGCGTGAAGCTACTAACCAACCATAAATAAAAGTAATTTGTTTAAACGTACAAGTAAGTGTTAATAGACTCATCTAATATAAGATTCAGTATAATTCTATGAAGCCATTTGCTAAAAGCTTGAGATTCAATTTAGCAAAGTTATTGCTATTTGGGTATCCCGGGTATTAGCCAGTATCTATAAATCGTGCCACTAAATTGCACCCAAGCCTGCACTCAGACGTGCATTCCGAAGGACTTATTTTAATCTAATGAAAAAGAGAAAAATAAGAAATTTCTTGCTTGAAAAATTCAAGTAATTTAATTTTGATTAACATTTTATTATTTTGTTTGTTATGTATTATTTTTATTTTCACATTGATTACACTCAAATATTGCATTAGACATTACTCAAAACTAAACTTATGTGACTTTACAAATACAGTTTCTATATTTTTATAAGTATATCTTTAAAAGATTCTAACCATTCCTTTAACTTGACTATATAATATGTAGGTACTTACATCGTCTAAAACAACATTAATAAGAATAGCTTAATATACTTAACTCTATTACAAATGAAATTACGCAAAATAAATATCAATTAATATCAATTATTGTACATATCTATACTTTTATTTTGATTAACATTACAGACTTTACTATTTTCATATCATTATTACTTTGTAACTTTGTAGGTTGTGTGAAGGACAACATTCTTAAAGCAATTATATCACCACAAATATTTACGATTCTGCACTTAAACTATTAATGTAAGATTAATAGTTAATATTATTATAATTGTTATATATATAAAAATATAAATGTGAATGTAAGTTTGTTTGTTACGCTTTCACGCCAAAACTACTTAACTGATTATTATGAAACTTTGTACACATATTCAAAGAGGTATTAAAAAGGACATAAGATATATGTAATTAAAAAAATATGTTTTAGAATTTTTTAATGCTTTGGCTATAATATAAAATTAGGTTTAAGGAAGCAAAGCCACGTTTAAGTTTCTAATAATATAAATGGGAAAGTTTGTGAGGATGAACGGAATTACATTAAACTTTAAATATTATTCATCATAATAACACATAGGCAACAATTTATGTAAAGATTATGTATATTTAGCTATAATATAATAATAAGCTTAAGCGAGCGAATTCGCGTGTAGGTCGCTAGTATACTCATAAATCAGTGCTCGTAGTCGGTCACGTAAGTTAACACTTTTCAACTTTTGCAGTATTTTTCAATCGAGCTAAGCTCCATTAGTTGCTCAGTGAAAAGTTTTATATAAAATTTCAATAACTATTTTATATCTTTATGAAAAAAGTTAAAAGCTTTCCTTTAGCCTTTAGCCGGCTCGAGTCGGTTATTTATAAGCTGTATTTTGTTACGTATTTTAGTGTTTCATCTATTATGTCACTAATTGGACATTAGTTGTTGCTAATGTCCAATTCAACTCGAAAGAAAATCTATATGTGTGTGTGTGTGTGTGTGTGTGTGTGTGTGTGTGTGTGTGTGTGTGTTTTATCGATTTTCAGGTTTATCCCGCATATAACAAGGTAGACAGAGAGAACCTAATTTCAATATACTACGTTCTCCGTTGTCTCGGACATTACGCTGTGATCAGCGCCGCACCTTGCCTTACATTAAATCAAACCTACAACTTTCACATTTACAGTCAAACATAATTCCTGCACCATAAATACTTTGATGGCTTCCTTCACCTGATTATTAAAAATTTTATGAAAAATAGAGAATATTGCACTTAAACCATCAGTCTTAGTTATCTATGGAAAAGAAACAAAAGATGACCACAGAGGATTTCGTATTTTGTCATAATAGAAACTACATCTTACTTACTTTTATTTTGTTTACGTTTTTTATTGATTTTTATTCGCTTTGCCTGTCCCATTAATCAAGACTAGACCGTAGAGAACATCTTTTTCTCCACACATTTTTCAATTACTCAATGTCGTAACTAAGAAGAATGGAATAGCGATTGAAATCAGATGATATATCGTTTTATAGTTCTCGTAATGTAATTCAGTAAGGTATTCATTCTCTATTAAAGTAAATGATTTAAATCTGTTGTATTTTATAGTAGAAGTTAGAGTTACTTACTATTCATAAATTGGATTCGGATCTCGGCGGAATACAGTATCTTGACAGTAGGTTTTCCTGGTTTCCGCTGTAATATCTAAAAAGAATTGAAAAAATCTTAACTTTTTAATTTTTACTCTTGCGGAACGAAATATATTTTTAAATTTATATGAATGATGAGTTCAGTTTTTATTTATATAGTGAATTGAGTTTTTATTTTTATATTATCTTATTTCTTATTCTTGATGTTCTTAATTTGATGTTATTGATCAAATTAAAGGGGCAAAAATATATTCAGATAAATATATAAAACACACTTCCGTTTCCCACTTTCCGGCATTGCATGTTGAGTGGCGAAACCCAACGCTCCGCGCTTTGCCTCGTTACCTGAGCGTGGAAATTAAAATCTTGAATATATCACTACCCCGAGTTGAAATCAAACTCATAACCTTATCGTTTACAGTCGCAATCTTGCGCCCCTGCGCCCCACGGCCTCAACATAATATATGTATATTAATAAAATTTATTTTCATCTCGAATGTGTAATGGTCGTCGTGGTGCAGAAAAATCTCCGCTCCTGGAAACTATTATATTTAAATGATTACTATTATTTTCTCGTGTTGATAGACAAAGGACGACAGTGAATTCTGCCAATGAACATGCAATGTCTCGAATAAACAGTAGGAATTGGAGAAGGGAGTGTCTTAACACAAGGTTCCCTCTATCTACTCTGATATGAATTAAGAAACGTGATGCTACTATTAAAAGCAAATGATCCTATTATGAATCTTAGTTTACGTTACAATTGCTATTGTAATTGAAACATTTTCTAATCGGCTTGACATGTTTGTTACTAACTAGTCCATATGTTAAACACATTTTCATTCGCATGATCAGATAAGTGTAGCAAATTATAAAATACCTTGGAATTATAGTCTTGAAGTCATTAACATTACTTCCACGAAACCAGGAAAAATGTCTGTTCGTGTTTTCATAGTTTACTAGTATATTAATAAAGATAAATAGAATAAAATACAAAAAAAATAATAGAAGTTATTTTTCATTTCCAAATTTTTAAATTAATAAATCATAGAGAATGAACATATAATAAACACAAACAGAAAAACGTGAACTATTTTTACTAGAATTTACTAAATAGAAGTTCACAAATCCCAGGTGACAAAAAGTGTTTTCATTTCCTTTGTTATCAGCGAACCTCCATGAGCCTGAAAGTTCATAACCTGATCTAATTTCACCCGCATTCAAATGTACTGCGCGCATGGAAATCTCTTCAAAAGCTCTCTCTCTCTATTTTTCAAAGTAATGCTTTGTATTGTAAAACGGGTCACGATCTATGATCGCACGAGACAAAGCGATTTTATAGACGCGTGGGTCAGGTATCTCAGGGTTTTACGGTTGTTTCACGTACGTTATTATAGTTTATATCCTATGTAGGTTTCCTTTTAGGTATAGCAATATTGGAAAAGCTGAATTGTTAGATTCACTAGAGAGCTTTTAAGGTGTTAAGGTTCATAGTAATCATAATTAATTGATATATGAGGAGAGATATATCTAAGGTTCCCTCTGCCGACCCTGTTACAGCGTGAAGCAACAAAAATTGTAATATTAATTACACTTTTTCATAAAGATATGACATTGCGATATTTCATTTGATAGTTAGATGGATGGATGGTGATATATAGAGCTTATTCCAAAGACAGCCTGTCTTTGGAATAAGCTTATTTTACTTAACACAATAAATCACTTATTATCTTAGTTGCAAAGATAATTAAAACTAGTATTAGACTTTATTTTAAAACTGCAGTTTTTTAAAAACTCATTCGGTACGTGGTCATAAAATGAAACAGATGTCCATACTTTTTTTTGTATTTTCTTTATGTTATCTATTATCTAGAAGAGGTGCGGTAACATTGTACTTGTCCTTTATATATTCATGTAGTAATAAAGCGGTTTGATCAAACGGGACTGTCGTTTTCAACTAGAAAAATGAAGCGGTCAAAGCTTTCATTTAAAGTCTTGAAACTCTTTAGTAGAATAAATTGTATCGGTCCTAAGTGTCTTTGTGAGCTCAAAACGTTTGTGAGCTTTTGATTAAGCTTTTTTAAATATTTTTTTATTTATGACTCTTTGATGGTATTTATTAATTTTGGTTTTATTTGTTTCAGGTAAGCTCATTATGCAATATTTAACGTCAATTGTTATCAAAGGATGATTTTTTAGAGAAGATGGACCTAAAGATATTACGTAAGTTTTTTTTATTGCGAAAAGAAAAATATATTTAACATGCGTTATTAATATTTTTAAATATTTATCTCGACCATTTGTAAGGTAAAATGCGAGAAATAGATCGGTAGAAATGTGAAATACGATTTCACACGTATTATAATTTAAAACTAATCATTGGTTTTTTATCTTTACGCTGTATCCCCTTAGAGGAAACCTTAGAGCTTAGTGTTAAGACACTCCGTTTCCATTAAGACACTGCTATTCCCCACCAATAATAAGTCTCCTAAATCACTCTTTATTATATTCCCAAGTACATATATAAGTACACCCATTGAAATCATCATAATCATTTACACACCTACAAATACTTACAGCAAACTTCTATATAAAAAAAACGAATACATAAATAAATAAATAACCGAGCAGTTAAACAACTTGACTGTTACAGTTAATTCTAAAATCGCCAACACTCAGGAATGCATTAATATTTAAAAATAAACCTCGGCAAAGGGTTCGGCAACATCAAAGGAGTCCGGCGGGTTTTTCCCCGTGACGTCACACACCGGACAGACTAATTACCGCATCAAATATTCACATGTGAAAGGCGTGATACGTTATTAAGCTCTTGATTTTCATAAAAATGTGATTTTCATTATAATTAAGAGGATGAGGATGAGGACACGTTTCCCACGTGTATGAGTGTTTTAAAAATGTCTAAAATAAATGAGGAACTGCGGATGAAAATTACTTTTTTCTCTCTATTTCAGGAGAAAATATGCTAACGTTTGCGTTTCATAATTTTTCTTGCAGCTTTTGCTATAAGCGTAATAAGAAAATTAAAAAGTAGTAAATTTGAATTTTATTTCACTAAATGCGTTGTTGCTACAATTTTTTATTTTTTAAAATGTGTAATAATCGAAGAAGAAAGTTTCTTCACTCTGTAGCCAGTATTTAGCACTCTGTAGCCAGCATCTAGACCTAGTGTTTAAACACTTCCGTTCCTCACTTTCTGCCGAATTCGCAAGGCATTGTATGTTAAGTGGCGGAATTCAACGCTTTGTCTAGTCACCACAGCAAGGAAATGAAAATATTAGATATGTCATTCCCCCCAGTGAGTGTCCCCAACTGTCGCGTTGATTTCGATTCTGGTTTGTACCCCTGGTCCACGATGGCCTTGACTATACTTTTAATTTAAAACATAAAAATACTAAAGCGGCTTCTCTAAGACGCATTTTTTTGTCTTTATTATCAGTTTTTAGTAGTTCAATATATGGTATACTTATTATATTATAGTTATTTAGTAGTCATTTATCACATATACAGATAGTTATCATACAATCTATTAATAAAGTTCTACTCCACTTCTCAATACATCAATCAAGGCAATGCTAATATGTTCTCGCTGTTGACTTTTCTTCCACGTTGTTTCTTCATTATCATTTATTAAAGTAGTAAGTGCTCATAATTTCTATAATACTCTGCTTATTTTTTTTGTTAGTTGTGATATTTTACACAATCCAGTTTGAAACCTTTGCTTGGAAACTTTTAAATATTGTTAACTATTGCAAGACAAAGCGCGGCGTTAAGTGATTAGTACTTAAAACAAAATATTTATTTTGAACAAAAGGAGAGAAAGAAAGAATATATAAAAAATATTATTAAGTTTTTTATACCTGCTAAAGTAAGTATGTCATTGAAAAACAAACAACAGAAAAGAGAATATTTCATACAAATTATCCTTAGATTTTCGTTACATTTAGAACTTTCGAATCTTATCAATAAAACCATATAATGAGAAGAGTAATATATTTTATTTACAATATCACAATGACAATCATCCATTACCTTTCATTAAAACTATATGAAATTCTATATAAAAACAGAATCCTGTAAAATGTGTATTCGTTAAAAAAAGCTCTACGGCTGCGTTTATTACATTAAGCTCTCGCCCGGGATTACGGCTCCTACCACGTTACTTTTAAATGATGGTCTGTCAGTTGTTTTAGTGTTTCAAACAATATTGCTTGAAACATTAAAATTTATAAACATAAGTGTAGGGTATGTAGTATATATTTATGATTTTATTTCATTTTTAAAAGAGTAAGATGAATCTTTATTCAGTTTTCCTTATATTTTGACGTGGCCCTTATGTACGTATAACCATCGACTATATTAGATGGAGACTAGACAGACAGGTTACAATGAATCATTTAACTGTAAAATTAAAAAATGTTTACTGATTTTATTTATGTTGTCACTATTCAATAGTATATTTATTATTTAAAATCATGTCATGTATTAATTGATTAACTTTACTAAAAATGTTAAAGTACTAAAGCTTGTCTTAACATTTTATTTACATTAACTTTCAGCATAAATAAAATAAAAAAAAATCAATAACAATCCTTTAATAAAATTGCTTGAAACATTTATTCCTTGTTTGCACTGAGTAGGGGTGTAGCTCGCTGCATCGACGGCCCGGGGAGGCATTTGCTCACCGGGCTTCGAGTGCATCGGACCTATTGCAAACACTGTAAGATGATATGCTCTGCATCCTATCTCTTGCTGCTTTTGTCTTTTTGGTCAGCATGCTATCTGTGTGGGCTGTGTGTTGGTATTGTCATAGTCATACCTCTTATCATCTGCTGCAGCTGTAAGTCTACAAAATTTGATTTTGTCTTCAATCGTCCCACTGTCCTTGAATCTATGTAAAATGTAACGTTTCTTCTTTGTTTTGCATGCATTCGCCTTTGTCGTTTGATGAGATTTGGTGTCAAATATTTCAATTATTTTGGCAATTATTATTCTTATTTATGTCCTTTCTCTTCTTATAAATATGATCTCAGAGTTATTTACTTATTCAAAAAACCCTTTAAAATGTCTTCTTTAAACTATTGTTAATTTCTATTGTAATAATCCTGTACAGCAATTTTTTATGTATTATTGGTGAATGAAGTGGTCTTACTTTAATTATGGCTGTGTTTCTCTTATACTGCTTGTGACGTGTAGAATGGAATTTTTCCTATGACTCATCGCTGCATAATTGACGTGAAATGATATTTGATATAAAATGGCTATAACGATTCTTATTACGGCAAGTGGTGTTATTAAACGTATTACTATTGTAGTGTACGGTAATAGGGAGTTAATACTGATTATCTAACCGAGTGCACACGATGATTGTTGGTTCAAATGCGATTTCGGGGAACGTTTATGTTTACAATTTATGTGCTAAGCAAGTTAGCGTCCGCTTCGAATATATACGTGTAAATTATAGAAATACAATAAAACAAAGAATATGGTTCTTAATTTTTTATTTATATATTTAGGTCAAATTTAGCGATGATCATACAAAAGTCCAGCATTGTTACTACTAAAGCCTCCCCGTCCGTGCCATCTGTTTTCAAAAGCATTCTGAACTTCATTTATTTCACTGCATTTCGCTTTAAACATGACGCGCAAAGTCCTCACGATGTGGATTCCAGTATTGGTTCAACTATCTGGTGATAATTTCCATAATGCCAATACTTTTGTATATTATCTTTGTTATAAATATTGATTTTCCTTTGTGTTCGTGTGATATTGAAGACTGAAGTATTAGAATTTCGAGATGGTTTTGTTATTTTTTTGTTTGATCACCTTAGCGAAATTAATCATTAATCTTCTCTGCCCTGGCAAAATAAAGCGCGATGTTAAGTTCCTTCAATTAACACACTACCTCCAATCTATTAAATTAAATGAGCGGAAAGTGGAGAATGGAGTGTTTTGACATAAATTTATCTCTGCATACGCTTCAGGAAAGAGCATGGAGTAAAAAATATATATTTTAGAATTGAAGACCGAAATAAAAAAAAAACTATTTAACCTTTTAATAAGTAAAAGTTAAAAAATATTTATTTAGATCCATAGTGCAACTTTTTATTCCGTGCAAGCACTAAAAAGTTTATGAGATGGTCATAAGGCAAATAAATATACTGAATTATGAATGGCTGTTAATTTCAACAAAACTCATGTGATAAGTTTTTAATGTGCTAAAATGATAAGTTACTTTTCACATATGACTTTGAGTATAGATCGCGCTATAACAATCCGGATACTTAAGTTTCGAAATTCTAACATTATTACTTCGGTTTGACTTGTTTTAACTTTAAATTGTATAGTGTTAATTTCATTGTCTGTGTTGTGTTTTTGTGCAAATTATGTGTGCATTTGTGCATGTTCACATATTATTATAAAAATAAAATACCCGCTACTTCTTAAAAATAAAGTACTGAAAAGGGAAAAACAAGTTAATCTAATATTTTGAAATGGCCCATTCGCTGTTGACAAACGCAGTTTTGACCTTTCTCTGCCATTAGATAACCAACTATTATTCGTCGGGGACCTGCAGCACCTTATTAGTATTTGATTGCTTGTTCTTCTCTTTTCAGTTGAATATTTTTAACAATGTTTTGTGCTTTAGTAATAATTTTATTCGATTCTTTAGTTTTGTTATAAAATTTATATATTCATTAGTTTTTATTTTCTAACAATATTGCTATCGCAAGAAAAAAAAATCCCTTTCATATGCGAATGCCATTTTGAAAACGTATATAGCCTCTACAATTCTGACAAGTTCAACGACACTTCATATGTCAAAAACCGTCCAGCTGTTTCGCTATACGCTCAAAAACATTACCGTCTTTCTGGCGTTGTCAAAAAAGATCAAATTTGCTCATCCGTTCTTTATGATTTTACTATACTATCCAATCAAAATATAATTCTAAGTGAAACAGTATGGTTTTA
The DNA here is from genome assembly GCA_021202915.1 of Heliconius himera. Taxonomy (NCBI): domain Eukaryota; kingdom Metazoa; phylum Arthropoda; class Insecta; order Lepidoptera; family Nymphalidae; genus Heliconius; species Heliconius himera. The sequence goes on along the minus strand of JAJHJA010001371.1, from coordinate 84,128 downwards.
AAATAAAAGAATAAAAACTTTTAGTTTAATAAATATTATATAATATAATAATGATATCTTTTAACTTTGATAAATATTTGTAACCCAAACATATTTTTTGTCGACCAAATCAAATATTTTATCTCAGTTTAGTCACAATAATTTACTTATCCCTAATCTTATATAAACTAAACAAAATTTCAGGTTAAACCAATTCAAAATTTTGTCTATAACCTTCTGGCTAAACCCATTATCTCAATATACGATTGGTTAACAAATCAACTTAGACACCTGCTCTGCAGCCGCTGAAATTTGATTATGAACTACTTGTTAGTCGGTTATTTGAGACGTACGCCTGATGCATTATCTCTTGGCCTATATTTCATCCACAATTCATTTGGGTTAAAGTAAATCTGTGATAAAATAAAAACATTACTGTAAATTGATATGGAAACAATCGTTCTATTGTTGTTTTCTCAAAATGAATTAACTTTGTTTTCCTTTATATTTAAGTTTTTTTTAAATATTCAAATTATTTTTAATAGTCTTATGGCATATATTAGTTTAGATTATTTATTTTTTTATGGTAATCAGCTCTTTGTTCGACTTAAAATCAAAATCAGCTTCACGCTGTATCCCGCATACAGCAGGGTAGGCAGAGGGAACCTAGTGTTAAGACACTCCGTTCCCCACTGACGTTGGACTTGATAATTCATTTCGTATTTTAATATTTTTTTAATGATAGTGTGACTTATATAATACAATAAGTACCTAACACTGCCTAAGGGAAATCACATTCATATTTTTTATTGAACGTAATAATTATTGAATAAATATTGATTTGTTTTTCGAAAATGTTTAAAAATGATTTTAAGGCATAATATTTGGGCTTGGAGTATAAGTATCTTTATAATTAAGTTGACAAAAAATGTAATTTATTAAAAATATTCAATATAATTTAATTATATTACTCTTTTAAGAGATTTGTTGTTAAAATTGAAAATTAAATTGTATAAATGTAATATTAAGTATAAATTATATACACATTTACAAACTCTTTTCATTGTAACATTCTTTATATGATACCTACTTTACAATAATTAATTTATATTAACTTTAATTATTGAATTATAATATAAAATAAGCCTAAATTCAAGATACAACATAATTAAACAAAAATCTGACGTCTCAACAAAGAAACGAAATTCTTAACGGCGTTTGATAAAACTGGTTGTAAATAAATATCTTAAATGAACCAGGTGGGCTCGCGCATCTGCCCTTCTAAAGGTACGAAGTATGTGCATAGCACGTGGGTAACATTTTATGCGTATCAACGTTTTTTTTTTCTTTTTTTATCAAGAATACTTCCTTTTGGTTAACAAAATGTAAGAGGCTGTGTAATATTGTGTTATTGTAACTTTTAAAAATTATTTGTATTTACTTTTTCACTTAACAAAATCATATTGTTACATCCGTATGCTAAACTAAGTTATATTTACATTTGAACTCCGAATTGTTCCCATGGCGTCTAAGTAAAAATCAATAGGTGTTATTAGGTATCCTACGCCCATTTTCCAGTCTACCGAGCCGATACCATAACAAAAGAGCGGGTCAACGCACTACGGATTACGATTTACGGACCACTTACTAAATGTATATGTTTAATTGAATTACATAATTTTTGTACTATGTGAACCTGCAGTGCGAATATACAACTTGATTTTGGATTCGAGTCTTGGCAAGGCAAGCTCGAGTGTTGATGAATATACATGTTTACGGAACATCTGCTGTATTAAGATGACATTTTTACAGAAATATGTATTTTTTACGTCAAATTCTTTTACATATTTGTGGCTGTCAGACGTTTAAACTGAATGGCAGCTCATCAATTTACGGTAATCGTAAACTTATTTACTATTACTGGGGAGGTAATAAAAATTAAAAAAAAAAGAAAAACATTGAGAGAAAGAAGGAAGTGTAATTTTAGTACCTTTCGACCAAAACCTTCGTTGAAAATTTTTTTGAAGGAAACAAACGTGTCCCAAGACAAGAAAAAAAGCTATGAGTGGAACCAAAAATCGTTTTACAGGCTTAAGCTAAGAAAATGGTATTATGATGGTATGGCGTATCTAATAGAGAAGAGAAGAAAATGGAATTATGATGTCACGTGGCTAGAAACTTCAATATAATAAAGACGAGACGCTTTCTTCAATTTAAAAAGTACTCTGCAAAAAGGAATAGAAATTTTAATTACGGCCAAAAAGAATATTAGCTTAGATGTAAGCATAGAAGAAGGAGGTAAAAACTAACTAACATTATTTGAATTTATTGAACTGTCCAAAACATGGTATTTGAGCTTTCTTGGAGTAACATTGTTTTAATTTTTAAGTACTATTTTATTAGTTATAAGAATTACTTTTTTTAGAAAACGTGTCAAATTTTAATACGTTTCCTAAACAAATATTTTTCGTATTAGTGGAGAATGGCACTTTAAAAATATTGAAATAGATATATATTATACTCTTTTTTTAATCTTTTGATTAGTTTTTATAACTTTTAGTGTAATGACGAAGTTAATGTAACCTTAGTAACATAAACGCACATTGTAACTTTAGATATCATAAGATATATCATAAGAAGAAAAAAAGACTTACTGGTGAGTTTCTTGGTGCTTCTTCTCGCCAGCGGTCCTTCCGAAGCACTGGTAAATAAATAATCATTTGGAAAATGTATTTTTTATTTTCCTCCTTCCAAATAACGCGTATTTTTTAATCAGTCAATCTAATATTTACAAACCACAATTCTTTTTAAAGTAGAGCAAAACTCTTAAATATAAATTAATTATGAAAATTTTATTGAATAAGCTTTGAACCTAGTGTTATCGTGTGGACTTTTGAGCTAAATTCTATTTTTTAATAATATAACTTAGAATAATAAAGAGAGAATATTATTCATATATTCAACTGATTTCTTTTATAATAATTATTGTAAACAAAAACACATCAACATCGTGATGTTCAAATTAACTTGAACCTAAAATGAAAGGTAAATGGCCGCCTTAATATGCTTTAACACATAAATCATGATTATTCACAGGTCATACATGTTAGTACAACTACAGATATACCGTTTTAAACCATCTTTTTTTGTTTAGCTTCACACTGTATCCCGCAATAGCAGGGTAGGCAGAGGGAATCTAGAAACCTAGCAAAAAGACACTTCGTGGCAGAAATCATGGCAGTGCATGTTGAGCGGCGAAACTCAACGCCGCTCTTTGCCTTGTTACCAAGCAAAGTGATGAAAATATTATTTGCTCGAGTGGAAATCGAACCAACAACGTGTTAATTGTATTCATTATATATATTTGTTTCCTTAGATAGACAAATTAAATAGCTCGCAAATACCGACTATATAGCTTCAAACACTTTTATATACTAATAAAAAAACACATTACTAGTCTAATTACGAGCAATGAATTTTTTGAAAGATAAAGCAAACATTTGGCAATAATGTTAAAGTAAATTGTTACGGCGCTTTGAAACAACTTTGTGAGTTCCGCCCGGCGCGGCGCGGTGAAAGTTTCTATACGTAGTTTAGTTGTGTACATTTAAATACTGAAACCTTTTTCCATTTAATCTGGGCTATAAAGTCTATAGTAATTTAACAGTCACAGCCTCTGGCGCTACTATTTTATTCAAAAATAAATTATTTATAGAACAAATATATTTCATGAACGCCAAATAAGTTAAAAGTACCCGTAGGAATTATTATTTGTCATGTGTTATCAATAACTTAGAAGCTTATTGCATTTTTATGATGTGGTTGTTGATATTGCTTTTATAAAGCTGACTGACTGACTGGCTGACTGACCAGAGCTACTTACAAAGAATAATTCATAGCTAAAGCCTAGACATAACCTAGTGTTAAAACACTCCTCTCGCCGCTATAGCTTACGCAAAGAATCTATATTTAAATAAATTATTTTGTTGCTACAAAATAATTTATTTAAATGTATGTATGGATATGTATCCCTAGATAGACTATGTAATTATATTATTTTTATTGTAAGTCACACCTTCAATGGGAAGATATGAAATATGATTTCACCACAAAGGGCCCTCGTGACCTTCTTCGAATAAGTATTAATCATTTGTCAGAACCACGAGTACACGTGCTTTACATATCATATTAAGGTACTTTGTTAGAAGTATATAGCAGACTTTATAGCAGAGAAGAAGAGACTCTATTGCCAAGAAACTCCGATATCCACTTTTCTCCCGATTTTGAAACATTGTGTTTTGAGTCGTCATATCGAACTTTGTTGTTAGAACAAGCATAAGTTAAATATAATTTAAAGTTAAAAAGTGTAAACTCGATTTCTATTTAATTTTTTTAGAATAAATCTCTATTTAATGTCAAGATTTTTGAAAGTTCATTTTTCACTTTCAATTCATAGTAATTTATTATGTGTGCTTTAGCATGGTCTATAAATCACAGCGACATTTAAAAACATTTATATATTAGATCTTTTTTATTCTACAACTTTATGCAATATCACGTACGTAGCAGAGTGGGCAGGGGAGCCTAGTGTTAAGACACTCCGCTCCCCACTTTCCGCCGAATTCTGGAGAAACTGCGTGTTGTAGTGTTGTAGCGGAGCTCAACGCAGCGCATTGCCTCGATAGCAGAGCGAAAACCCCGGAGCAAAGAAAATAAAAATATTAAATATTTCATTTCCTCTAGTGGAAATCGAACCCACAACCTGTAACGTTTACAGTCACGTGTGCCACGACTTGCTCGAAAATTAGATGTTTTTCTCTATTAAATAAGAAAACAAATAAATTGCTGACTTAGCAATTACGCTGAAGGAATGAAAAACGGATCAAAGTTATGAGAATTTTTGCTTACGAAAGTGTAAGATCGTGAAGCAGGATTTTAATTTTCATCTTTGCGGAGACTGAGCTTTGGGGAATTGGTAAATAAATTATATTAAGCCATATACAGCCAAAAGACGTTTCAACGCATTTCCCTTTTGAAATATAAGAGATTTTTTAATATATCTCCGAGATTATTATTGTACGTTTATTAATAAGATTTGGCTTTAATTTATTACGAAATACGAATTTTGTATATCAATTCAATTCTTTTGTATCTTTTTTTCGATGAACATACGTGCGAGTATCTAAAGTTCCTTGCCCATAACTATTTATTTAATTATTAATTTAGTATTTTTTATATCTCCACTCTTTGAGACAAATTCTTTCAACATAGAAAGTATCCATTTTCTATTTGCCGGTCAATTTAGAGGCAATTGGAAAAACCTAACACCGTAGTTTGTCTATTTTTAATCGACGGTTCTCGGTAAAGATTTATAGCAAGCGTTTGAAGTAAGAACATAGAAAATGATACAAATGTCAGCCTATAGCAGAACGATACTTGTTTTATCTTGTTTTGTTTTTTGTGAAATGCATAAGCAAATGCTTAACAGCAACGTATAAGAGTATGTGTGTTTGTGTTATCCAGTTCTTTATGTACTCGAGTAAAAACTTTTGATTTAAAAAAATAATATATGCAGATTTTTTTACGGCAGGCCAGTCGTTTGGCAGGGGCACAATACAATGTGACTGATAGGTTGTGGGTTCGATTCCCACTCGAGGAAACGAAATATTTAATATTTTCATTTCGTCGCTCTCGTGTTAAGGTGAAGCGTGAGCGTTGAGTTTCGCCACTCAACACACAATGCCTCTAGAATTTAGCGAAAATTGGGAAGGGAGTGTCTTTACACTAGATTCCCCCTGCCTACACTGGATACAGCGTGAAACTCAACAAAAAACAGTAATATACGTGTTCAAGACTTTAGCTAAACTTTAACAATTATAATTTATTTATTTATTAATAATAATGCACTGTACCATTTCTCCTTCCACTAATAAGCCTCACACCGCCACGCTAACCACTATTTATGTTTCCTACGACACCAGCGAGGACCGTTCTACGGATACTTGGCGCCGCTAAGTGTTATCTGTTTCCCTTCTCGCGTTACGTTTCGTTAATGTAAATGGGCCTTAATCACCTGCAAACTTTATAATGATATTAAGTACTGTGATAATTCTATTTAAAAATCGCATATAATATAAAGGCTGGGTCAATTTGTATGAGTAATTTTAACTAAAAAAAAATGTGATTATTAAAATTAAAGTTTATTTTTGCTTAAATTAAAATCACTAAGTTCACTGTAACAATTAATCAAATTACATGTTGTATTCGTATGAGTTATTTATATTGAATATCATTTTCTTCATAATTCATATTATTAGAACATTAAAAAATATAAATTAAAAACAAATAATCTCGTCCAACAATCACATTTACTACATATCTCTCTAATAAATACGCTAATAAAATTCTATTTCAATATCAAAACAACATAAAACGTAACAAATCTTTTACAATTCTTACTTATCATGAACAGTAATATAAAAGTCCATTCATTAAATAATGAAAACATGTTTGAGAGCTATACAAGTAGGCTTTACTACTATAGTGGGACAAGGATAAAAATATTTTATTCTATAAGAAAGAAAAGGATAGATGCGATCAGCGTAAATCACATTCAGTATGCCGCGAGCACGGAGTGAAACTGCGCTCCAGTCGTATTAGGAATGCGAGTAAAAGTGTATCCCGATACGTTTGTCGGGTGTCCATGATGTAGGTAGAGAATTAGGATTGTCTTGCGTTAAGAATTAATAGTTTTAGACCATTTGCTTGATTAAATAATAAAGATTTTACCTGAATTACAGTAAGAAAAGATAAAATAAATAGGTAAATCGACTAACTGGTTCCTTTACAGATATTTGATCTTAACACAAATCGAAACGACGGAATTAAATTCATAAATTATTATAGTCGAATCGAAATACATATAAGAATAAATTAGTAGAGTCGAAAATATATTATGTAGCAAGTAGGTATATAATATAAGAAACAATCATTCAATTACTACAGATTTTCATTGATTCTTGAATTTATGGAATGTTTTTGTCGATTCTATATGCAAAGGTAAGGCAAAAAATTATATGACCTTTATATTCATTCATCTATTTATTGTAACAGGGACATAACGGAGCGTTAAGTTTCGTCTCTAAACAACCACGAAAATTGGGCGGAAACGAAATTATTTAATACAACATTCCCCCTGCTTACGTTGCAGTTATATTTAGGTACCTATTTAGTGTAATACTATAAGAATAAATACAGCAAATGATTAACATGGCCTTTGACACTAGGAAAAAATGACTCATAAAATACTATGAGTCACTTCATAGAAACATCTTTATTATTTAACGTGTAAACAAACATTTTTACAATATATAAATAATGATAATAATATAATAATATTTTTTTTCAAAACAAATGTCATTCCACATATTATATTACCATAGTTAAATTATTTAAAAGAAAAAATTGCAATTACGTCATTGTTCCACGAATTCGGCGATATTTATATTTGTTGGTCGTCCTACAAACAACCGTATTCATGGAGTAGCCCGTAATTTTAGCTTCATTTTCACTTTAGATTTGCAGCTTGACGGTTGTATGATGCCATCTTGAGAACATCATTTTGTAATTTTTTTTTCTTTTTGTATCTTCCATAATGTAGATCGTTTACAATATCCGGATGTTGTTTGGGTGCGATACCTTAAATGCTTGTGTTCAACATGCTTAAAAACAGATTTAAATCATATAAGATTTTATTATATTATTATTCGTCGAACGTCTGACTGCAACGTCTTTTCACTCCCACGATCTGGTAAAAACATAAAAAAAAGAAAGAAAGTATTCAGCACCGCCACTGAACAAGCAATGTCTCTAAAGTTGGACGGTGTGTAGGGAACGGAGTGTCTTAACACTACAACCAGTATCTCCGCCCCGCCCGATCTTGAAAGCAATCCCAGGGTTAGTAGCGATTTAAAAATAGGAGCCTGACCCTCTGTCTAGCTTGCTGTATCTGGAATACAACGTACAGTTGAAAGAAAATTAATATTAACAAGACACTCGTGGATTCTTCTTTCTTATCTGTTTTTATCAAGATAAATGTAGCATTTCATTATATCGCTGTAATTTGCATGGGTAGAAAGAACCTGAGATCTTGTGTTAAGACACTCCGTTCTTGAAAAAGCACTTCCTGTCTCCATTTTCCTACGAATTCTGGAGGCATTGCAAGTTGAGTGGCGAAACATATCGCCAGCTTTGCCTTGTTAAATATTAAAATTTTCACTCCCCCAAGCAGAATTCGAACCCACCAACACACCATGAAAGCCTAATTGATATAACTATATTTTAATTAAATTAAATAGAAGGATACCAGATACATCCAGGACGGGGTTCTAGTACAGCCTTCATAAGTACATTTGAAACAACGCGGAAATACGATAGGCTTTTCGTATTACAAGGGAGAGCGAAGTAAACCCGTTTAAAGTATGAAATATGAAATGTTGAGACTTTGTAAGCTTCGTGTATTTAAGAAGGTGTCCATATAAATACATGGATAGAAAGAGTAATTCACAAAATTTTTATGGATAATTTAGTTGATAATAGCTGCTTTTAATCATTTTATTTATTATACTATTTCGATTTGGCACTTTAGTTATCATACATTCGGTTACAGGCGTATTGCAAAAATGTTTTTTTATTTACAATATCTCTAACGAACGAAAAGCTACCGATATAAAACATATAGCTCCAGTGAAAACAAATAAAATGAAACATCAGTCGATCAATACCCATACCCATTGACGTTTAACAAAAATGATGATCTATAGAGCGTAAGTTAAAATAGATATTCAACAATACAAGAGTGGGTGGGCCGTGTAAAAATTTAAAGCCTCACCGACCCAATTAATTATTGCCGCTCGGTCCCGCCATGATTGGCTTAGGGCTGTCGATTTTATGGGGCTCCTCGTAAATCTCCCGTTACGTTATGGGACTATAAAGGCCATATGGATTTGGAGGAATCAGTTGCTAATACTGTTTAAGTTTAAAGTTGATACTCATAGGGTCAGAAAGTTATGGTTGTTGTGAATCAATTTCCTTTGTATCATAATGGTTGCCTATATCTATTTCGTATGTGAGGTAGGTTACAATGTATGGTGTAATATTTATTTTGTTATTGTATACAAATAAAAATATAGGAAACGATAATAGTAGTATTATATGTAGAAAAAAATTGCTCTAAGTTATTAGAAATTGTTTGGTTTGCATAATAATTATCGATTTAAATCTGCATGAAAATTGTAGATTCTTCTAATTTCTGAAGTTAACAAGCAAAGGTGTTAATTAGCAGTAGATTCAATCTACACAACATTATTGTGATGTCACTGTAATGACAGGAGGTGTAAGACGTAAGACTTTTTTACCTTGGCATCTTTTTTTATAGCTTATATTTTGTGTAAACCATTAAGGCCCGTATCGCTCTCAAGACTGAGATCGGTTTCATTCATAGATAGATATGAAAACGGGATCTCAAGATCGATCTCGGACTTGATAGCGGCTTATCTAAGACCAGTAAAAATTTGTAAATAATTGAAAAAACTAGACCTCCCATAACGCTACCATAGTATGTACCATAGCGCTGTAGTAATCAATACTTTATAAAAAATCTTTTCTTTTTCTTTTAAATTGATGGTAATAAGCATGAAGATACAGACCTCTAGGCCTGGTGCCTCCACTGTAATTTTAAATCATTCTCACGATTCACGCGTCATTGCACGGGATAATTTGTCCTTTTAACTTGATTTTATTACATTAGGTATTGCGCCTTTTCCCTTACTTTTTTAACAATGTAGAATTTGTCTTCAACAAAAATTCAAAATATTATACATAAATCGACATTGTTGATGATTTGGTGATGATGGTGGCATCTTATTTAATATTTTAATATTATCATCTAAAAATTTTTAAATATTTATCTAAATATTTATGTTTTAAATATAAAATAAATTAAGAATAGTGGATATGTATTATCCACCTTATTAAACTTTTAAAAGAAACATCAACTAAATTGCAACTAATATAAAATGTAAACAAAGCCTCAGAACAAAGTAGTCGTTTGCGCCTACAAAATATTTTCCTAGTTCATCAATTTTCAAGTAGCGTATTGTTTGGCGCGTGTCCAACCCGAGCGGTGTGTACAAGTAACCAAGCACGTTCAGCGAAAATTACCTCCAACGGCTACTTCCGAAAGGGTTAAGCATTGCTGTAGTTTCATTAATTAATAGTTTATACGTTTATTTTACAAAATAACAACATGTTATTATTAATAAAATACATAAGCTTCACGATGTATCCCGCAGATGTTAGCAGGGTAGGCTAAAAAGCTGGTGTCAAGATACTTCGTCCTCCATCAGTTATATCGCCCAAATTCGGGACACGTCGTTCTTATTGTTCATAGCGGCATTTTCTTAAATTCCGGATGAACATTGAATCCACAACCACCGCGTAAGAGTGACACGCTATCCCACTGAGCCATGAGTACAATAATATTTGCACTTAGCCATAGATTCTTATATTTACAAATAAATATTATTTACAAATATACTTAATTTTGTGTCAAAATAAGTACGCAAAAATCCTTTTTTAAACATTTTTATCCTTATTTATTTAGAAAGAAAATGTGGAGTAATAACACTTTATAGATGTTTAAAAATCTTTATCCTTCAAATTTTAAAATTTCTAAGTAACTTTTCAAGAATCCGTTTCAAAATTGCACATAAAAAAAACCTTCATTGTCTCGTAATCTTCTCAAAGTAACGAACTTTGGTTGAAACAATCGAATTTATCCCTGGAGGGGGTAAAGCGAGTCCAATATAAATATAACATCAGATTTTTGAATAAGCCTAGGACATATCTATACATATAATTAAATTGTTTTTATTTATGAGCCGATTGAAACAAATCAAACACTCAATCTTAAAGGGAAATTTACCAAAATACAATAGTAAAAACTCCTTTTTAACCGACTTCTTCAAGAAAAGGAGGTTATCAATCCGACTGTAATGAAAGACTGTTAAGAAGAAAAAAAAACATTTTAAAAATCATTGTTTTAAGATTCTACTGCATTGATAAATGCCCATAATAATAGTTTTTCTCATATATATTACTAGCGACCCGCTTGCGGCTTCGCCCGCTTTAACTACTGAATTATTCATGTAATGTACCTATGTTTGCAAAACACTTAAGATTACTAATGTGAAAATTATTTAAGCCTTAATGCAACCCACATTTTCGTAGCTCCAATAAGGATGTTCCAATTGTTTAAAAAAACACACACCTGAACAAATGACACAAACAACAGAAAACTTAAACGAAAGAAATTATAAACAACAGACTACCTACTATTCTCTTACCCAAAAATACTTAAACGAAAGATGTAACCAACAATGCCGCGACGAAATACATTATAATTATTGGATAACTCCAAAATACGTGCAATCGCTTCTAAATTTACTTTGCTATAGAGCCAGGCGCAGAATTGAAGCATTCTCTCGTCCATCTCCGTAGTAGCTCCGAACGACATTTGGGCGTTGGTTCCATGGCCGTGGTCTCAAGCGATAACCTGCTCTAGAGCAGACACAGAGAGAGGCGTGCGGGACGGGATTGGAAAGATTATCAAATGCCATCTAGGCGGTCAACTCAGTCAGGTGAGACCCTCGGTTTCCTGAGGGAGGCCCAGCTTTAACGACCAAAGATCAATGCAAGGCTCATGAGTCGCATTTGGAGGAGGATAGAAAGTTCCTCGGAAGTCATCTGACATCTGACCGCGGGCGGCCGGATATGCCACGGAGTGCTGCTCCTTAGGTGACCCGATACATTGGCGCAGCGGAATGCGTTGGACGCGAGACGACCAATGTGTACCTCCAGGCTTTCTATTTTTAGGTTGCGGTGATGCGAGGTGTTCCTCACGTAGTATGGCGCCTGCGTCACTCGACGGAGGATGAGGTTCTGGACCACCTGCAGGATTTCTCTTTGAGTGATACTCGCTAAGGCGATGTGATGTCATCAGTGTATAGTGCGTAGAGAGCAGGTGACAAAATGCTGCCCTGGGGAACAACGGCAACGATCGAGTCGCTGCTATACCTCGAACTCTTAACTCTCAAGGAAAAATGTCCTGTTACTGAGGCAGGGAGGCAAAGACATGCGCGACGTGCTGGGGGGTGCCGGCTCTGAGCACTTAATGAAGTAGGTCCGGGTGCCAGACGTGGTCGAATACGCGTACTACGTCGAAGAAGACTGCTATTGCTCTCTCCTTTAGGTTGATCGCTGTTACGGCGCAGTGAAACCAGAGTAGTATACCCGCTCGCCAAACTGCTCGCTTTGTGGGTGGATGTGCGCCTGGAGAAGTGAGAGGAATAACTTCTCGGACAGCTTGGAGACCGCGCAAAGGAGGGTTATAGATCGGTACCCCTCAGGCTGCTATGGGCTCTTCCCAGCCTTGGGCAACATGATGAGCAGGCCCTCCTTCCATGCCCGGGGGAAGCTAGGCGGGTGCGGCGGATCCATTTTTATAAGCAAAATGTCGAGGGCGCGGGGGGAAGCGTGGAAGTCGGCGAGCCGTTACACAGCAAGAATTTTTTAGTATCGTAATTTCAAATCTGTGCTACTAATCAACATTTTGATCTACATTAAATGGCCAAGATAACTAATATACTTATTTATACACTGAGAGTAAGGGATAACATGAGTCGATATAGCTTTTCTCTAAAACTATTTGTAATTTCGAAATATTTTAAAAAGCAAAATTTATCTTTGTTTAACGTAGAAAATTAATAACTTATTTAAAAGGATAAGAATTAATATCATTAATGACACACATCCCTCTCAATAAGTAAATATATTTAAATTACTATCTAATTTCCGTCTCATATACGCTTTCATTACTAAGATTTAAACGATTTTTATTTGCATTTCTTGTTCTACGACCTATATTTGAACGACTTTGTCGTGGTATAATTAAATTAAAAACATTTCCTATGTTTAAAAGGTAAAGAAAATAATAAAAGAACAGAAGAAGAGTAAACAAAATAAACAACAGGATACTTAAACGCAAGAAATGATAAACAAAAGCCTACCTACTGTTCTCTTAAACTAAAATACTTAAACGGAAGAAATTATGAACAAAAGACTACCTACTATTCTATTAATCAAAATAGACGAAACTAAATATATTAAACTCCAATTATCCAATACGTACAATCGCATCTACATCTACTTTTCTACAGTACAGAGGCAGGCGGGCGCGGCGGACGCGCTTCTATAAGCAAAACGTCACGGGGCGCGGGGGGACGCATGGCGCGTGGCGAGCCGTTTCAAAGCAAGGATTTTTTGATATTGTAACAACTTCTAAAGTACTTATTAAAATGAAAAACAGTAAAAGACAGTTTTGATCTACATTAAATGGCCAACGTAACTAATATACTTATTTATATGCTGAGAGTAAGGTAATAAATGAAACTTGCGCCAAAACTGCGGTTTATAGCCGGAGTGATGTGTCAACAATTAAATGCGTTTTTCTCTAAAACTATTCGTAATTTCAAATTAGTGTAAAGAGTAAATTTTATCTTCGTTTAACGTAGAAAATTAATAAAATATTTAAAAGGATAAGGATTGATACCATTATGGACAAACATCCCTCAAAATAAAAAATATATTCAAATTACTATTTTTAGACAGAAATATGGTCACTGTATGTTATCCTTAGAAGATACGAATATGCTGTCGCTGACTTTTTTGTAGATCTTATTAAGAGGAATAATACTCTAGTACATTGTTTTCATGTAGGACTTACCATTAAAGCAGCGCATGCGTGAAAGTGTCTCAACGGGTAGGACTTTATACACATTTATCATATTTATGTCAAATTACAATAAAATATACATATAATAAACCATATATAATCCTTCCCTGAGAAATATTCTACATAATGGTGAAAACCGCATCAAAATCCGTTGGGTGGTTTAGAAGAAGATAGCGTAGAAAGGCCAGACAGAGAAAAAAATCGTTCTTATTTTATAAGATATAGAGAAGAGATATACAGACAGCGATCAGTTTTTTTTTATCTATTGATTTTAATTTTTAAGCCTTCAACATACAGCCTGGTAACGTAAGCGAAATCCTGCTGAACATTTTAAACTTCCGGCCAGTTAAAAATTTTGAGATTTTATATATAACTGAGTTAAGTCGAACCGGAAAAAGCTGAGAGCTGTTGGTTTTAATATAACGTTGTTACAGGTTCATCGATGTTTAACTTAACTTAACTTAGCTACACGCTTTATCCCTTGCGGGGTAGTCAGAGAGAACGGAGCGCCAAACGCTACGGTCTCTACATACCTCTTTCGCCTCGTCCACTGTCATCAACCTCTTCATACATGCCCTTCGGGGGGTCCTCATGCTTTTTACGTGACCTTCCTCCAGTATCTTTGATACTGTGTTTTCGAAGGTCAACCGAGGTCTCCCCCTACCTCTCTTACCGCTCACTTTTCCATCATAAATCTTTTTTGCCATTCTTTCATCACTCATTCGTTCGACGTGCCCAAACCAGCTGAGCACGTTCTTCTTCATTCTCACCGTGACATCCTCGCTAGTACCTGCCATTCTGTGTACCTCTTCATTGCGGATTCGATCAGCTAAGCTGACTCCGCATATCCTACGAAGAGATCGCATCTCCACAGCATTCATCTTTCTTTCATTCTTCTTCTGTAATACCCACGTTTCGCTGCCGTATAACAGAGTCGGTACCAAAACTGCATTGTGTACGGCCAAACGCGCAGCTGTGCTGACGTTTTGCCGTCTCATCAATGCAGCTAAGGCTCCGTTAACCTTGTTACCGGCAGCAATACGCCTTTCCACATCCATCTCGTATCTTCCATCTCTACTGAACATACTTCCCAAGTATACCACTTCATTCACTTGTTCTAATATCATACTATTTACACTGATCTTGCATTCCGTCCTTTCTTCATCTCTTTCAAAAATCAGAACCTTTGTCTTATTCACATTGACGCTTAGACCATTATATTCACACCCTTCTTTCAGAGTGGTGACCAATGCCTGCAACTCGCATTCTGAAGATGCAATAAGCACTGCATCATCTGCGTACAGCAGGCAATTCACATTCAGGTCACCTACTTTCACTCCCATATCACTTTGTTTCACTCCTTGGAGACAGCTATCCAAATACAAATTGAACAACCAAGCTGACATGGCGCAACCTTGTTTAACACCCGATCGGATGTCAAACCAGGGCGACATGCCAGCTCCTACTCGCACGCAGGCTGAGTGATCTCTGTAAAGAGACTTTACAGCCTGCAGCAAGGGTCCGCTCACATTGTACCGGGGTAGTATCTCCCATAATTTCGCTCTAACAACTCTGTCAAACGCCTTTTCCAAGTCCACAAAAGCACAGAAAACTTTTTGGTTAACGGCCAAAAATTTTTCCGTGATCATGCGGAGGGAAAAGATCTGATCCATACACCCTCTTCCAGGTCTAAAGCCCCCTTGGGCCTCCCACAACAACCTTTCAGATCTCTCCTGCTTCGCTGGATCGATGTTTAAATTGGGTTAAAATTTTATTACACAAATTTTGAGAGTATCTTTGATTTAAAATTAAGATAAAAATATAATAAAAAATATAAAATGTAGTTTATTTTGTTTGTAGTATTATATTTTTGGTTTTATGTAGAGGAAATTTACCAGCGTGTTGACTTTCCATATTCCGCCCAGTTTTTGAGACATTGCGCGTAGATTGGCGGAACTCAGCGCCGCTACCAGAGCGTACAAATATTACTATTAATGACTTTCGTTTACAGAATACAATCCATTTAATGATTTGTATTATACTTAAGCTCTTTTATGAGTTATATTTGCCTTCAACGGTTGTGTAACTTTTGTTTATGGTTACCATAACGTATAACACTCAAATCGTTTAGATAGTTAGATCATTTCTCAACAAAAGCCGTCGCAATCTTCATTAGAGTTAAGGCCGTTGTCCTATATTTCATATAACACAAATAGTTTACGCTCTATTAATCTGCATAATTTACAAGAGTAATAAACTTAAAACACGTCCCAATATCCCAGTTAGTGTTGAACTAGTTTTAGATGGATCGGGAGAGGTTCTTTAGGCTTTGTGGTGCAATTGTTACAAAACTACTTAATATACGAATAGGTTTTGGCTCAAACTATAATAATTATATTTATATCCTTTTATTAGTTAGAAAGAATAGTTAAAAGTTTAAAACGTTAACTAATAAAACATATTTATAATATTTATTACTTATTATTATATATATTAGTATTGCAATATTTTTTTTTCTATAATATATTCTGAACTCATATAAATCAAAATTACATTTATAAATTATGTAGATGAATAAATAATGCAATAATGTCATCAATTTAGCACATACTCGTAGGTGCGGATCGAGATTTGTTTCATTATTTTCCTATTAGCTGCATTTATATTCATATTCTACATAATTAGCATATTTTTAATTTAACACGTTTTGTGTTTGCGATAAAATATAAATCTTATTAATATAAAATTATTTAATATCAATAACTTTCATATTTACTTATTTAGGAAACGTATAAAAATTTGAACATAGCGGCAAAAAAATCGTAAGTGTGGAATAACACTTTAAAAATGTTAAAAAGCTTTCATATTTGAAATAATTGCACTAAAAATAAAAATAATTGTGTTTGTCCGTCATAAGATTAGGACTGCGTTAAAAGATTATTGTTAATCTCTACAGGGTTAGTAAATCTCATCGGTCTGCCTTAAACATACTACGGAAATGAAGAACAAATTTACAAGTAATTTACTTTTCTGTCCTCAGATTAAATATAAATATAGAAAAAAAATATATAAAAAGTTTAAGTGTCATAACAAGAACACGCGGTCTCGGTTTTCAATAGGTAGTTGTTTTATAAGAATATTTTTTATTATTAATGTCGAATAACTACTAACTAAAATGTTAAAAATAATTTCAACTTAAACATAGTTAAAAAACCTCTTGTTATTAACGTTATATTTCTTTCCACATTACTGTTAAAACGAACGTAAAAATATTACGAATACATTAAGGAGCTGATGATTTTATCTATAAAATCGCCAGCTACTTAATGTATTCCACACGCTTCGTATCTTCTACGACTGTATTTGTATATCTAAGATTTAAAAATAACATAAACATTGATCTGTTTATATACTGGTAGCGCCATCTATTACCAGCATAAAGTGTTCGCTTAACTGTGCAGTTGAAAGTAGAATAGATCATTACAGATGGCGTTACTGACTCGAAATTAAATATTAGTGTAAAAAATATGTGTTAAATAATAAGTGCGTTAAAAAGTTAAAATATGTATTTTAAATTTTGGTCGGTGATATATCTCAGTTGATTTATACAGTAGAAGAGATAGAAGGCATCTGCACTACTTAGAACGAGTACTCTAGAAAGGTTACCTATATTAAAATAATTAGTTTACAGCTTTACGCTGTATCCCTGTGGTATATGTAGCCAGAGAGAACGGAGCGCTAAACGCTATGGTCTCTGTGTACCTTTTTCGCCTCGTCCATTGTCATTAATCTCTTCATCAATGTCTTTCAGGAAGTCCTCATACTTTTTACGTGATCGAGACTATGTTTTCGGAGGTCAATCTAGGTCTCCCCCCTACCTCTCTTACCATTCGTTTTTCCTTTTGTAAATCTTTATAGTCATTATTTTATTCATTCATTCGAATTCATTGATTCATTCGACATGCCCAAACCATTGAGCACATTCTTCATCAGTTTCACCGTGACATCCTCGCTAGTATTATACATGGCCAAACGTGTAGCTGTGCTGACGTTTTGCCGTCTCATCAATGCAGCTAAGGGAGCTTCCAAAGTTTACAAAATTACTACAATTATATTCATAATTTGATTTTTAATTGTAGTGATTGAACAAATTAAATAATTAAAATGGACGAATCATTTAATTATATATTGCATTAAAAAAACAAAAAAACAAGTAAGCAAACCTAGTGTTAAGACACTCCATTCCCCACTTTCATATTTTTTATTAAAATTTATATTATTAATAATCTGCGTATAAATAATTAGCAGTATTGTAATAATTACAAGATAATTCGGACACAACCTATTAACGCATTTCAAATCTAAATTTGGTTCGAAACTTCCTTTATTTAGCTAATTTAATTAATTGCAATATTTACGTGCTGCATTTACAATATTTTCATTTTATAATTACATAGTAACTATTAGTTTATCCAAACAGTAAATTGAGGCCAACGACGAAATTAGTAGCGTAGGGGCACGTGGCGAGTGTATAACCCACAACCTGCCGTAGGTGCGAGTCCTGCTCGAGGAATTGAAAGATTTTATATTTTCGCCCAACACGCAATGCCTGCCTCCAGAATTCGGCAGAAAGTACGGAACAGGAGTGTCGTACCCAGGTTGTTGGCAAAAAAACACATGGTGCTTAAAAATACTGAAGATATTTAAAACAATACACGACTGAAAAAAAACACGACCCGTAGAATGCAAAATATTTAGTTTTAATGTTTTGGTAAAATAATAAACTTTTAGAGGTTTTCATTTCAGCTTTACATGCCTAAACAAAAACTTCTTAAATCAAATAAATAAATCAACTTCACGCTGTATCCCGCACACAGCAGGGTAGACAGAGGGAACCTAGTGTTAAGACACCCCGTTCCCCACTTTCTGCCGGTTTCTGGAGGCATTGCGTGAGTGGCAGAACTCAACGCCGCGCTTTGCCTCGACACTAGAGCGAAGAACTTGAAGTATAAATTTAAGTGAATATTTCATCTCCTCGAGTGGGGATCGAACCCACAACCAGTCGGTCTTACAGTCACACTTTGTACCTCTGCGGCACTACTGACCTCAAAACTCTTAAAGTTCAGAAAATCTCATTAAGTATGTAGTTTCTTCTCTGCTTTAAAGAGAGAAAATATATCAATATTTACTAACTTTTGGGGAAAGTTTCACTCCAGAAACTTTTTATTTGAAACCACGTAAAATGTAAAAGTTTAAGTAAGTCGAGTTAGTAAACTTTAATCGTTATGTAATTCCTTTAATATATATCTAAATATGTATACAAATATTTAAGGTTTTTGTACGTTAGTAGAGTTGAATTATCTGCTTATCAACGACGGGACAATGAGACGAAATTAAATCAAAATCACTCAGTTATTCGTTTTGGTTTGATTATTTTTTTTGTACCTTTAGTTAGGCAAATAAAGTGACAAGACAATCCGTTCTTCAGTGGCCGCTAGATTTCGAGACATTACGTGTTGAGTGGTGTAACCAAACACCGCGTTTTGGTTTACTACAGGGAAATGAAAAGAATGAAATCTCTGAAGTGCTCTCATTGAGGGTATTGGGCCGCAATTGATTTGAAATAAATTAAATGCTTCTAGAAATATTCAACATCCGCCAATCCAGCGTAACACAATAAAAAATAGACTTTAAGCTGTAATACATTTTTTCATAGTTACAAAGAAAAAATGTCTTATAAAATGAGTATGTATGAGCGTTGAGGTAACGCCATCTAGTTTGATTAATCGAAATTAATATTTAATAAATGCCTCACAAATATTATAGTAATATGTAATTTCTTATACATTACTTACTTTCTAAACATGAAAAACATGTCAAATATTCATTAGAATGCGATTTCTACTTGTTGCCTGTTAGGCAACGAGTAGTCAATTGGTTTTTCCGGAGAGAAAAAGCCATTCCGGGGCGATGAGACCCACAACCTGCACGCTTACAGTCCGGTGCTGTCCCACTGCGCCACGAATGCGCAAGCATGTTAGAAACATTGTGTGGGATATGGGCATGGCGGAACCCATAATCCCGATTTTATCCTAACCAGAGAAACGAAATGTAAATTGAATTTAAATTCTGGTGTCTTAAATCTTTAATATGTTCACCAGTGTTGCTGGCGAACATATTAAAGATTGCTTCAATGTCGAACGATAACCCAAAACTTTATAGGACTTAATCCGGTAGTCTTAATGACACGAATATACAATACATACGATGCTCTACGTACTACGTAAGTATAAGCTTTTTCCCGACACGATATTGCATATAGCAGGATAACCAGTGTTAAGAATTAAGACACTCCGTTTCCAACTTTGAGACATTGCATATTAAGTGTTTGGCGGAAATCAACGCCGCGCTTTGTTTTGTTACTAGAGCGAGGAAATGATTAAACATTTATTTACAGAAATAGTGAACTATAAGCAATTAATTCTATTTATGAAAATATATAAAAAAAGACAAAAAACAGTTTTAAATAATTTAGAGTGTATTTATTGCCGTAATTCTTTATGAAGCGTGGATTTTTATATCTCAAAGTAAGTGGTGTTTAATCTTCGCCATCTACATGTTCATATTACAAGTTTAATTGCTTACTTCTAGAAAATTCTTTAGTTTCATATAATGATTGCTATAAATTGTCTTAATTATAAAGTCGTATAAATTCATTTAAGATTCAGCTTTGTCACTAATTGTTAAACATTTGCTATTTTATTGCTTCGCTTGCGTTACATGATGTGATCAATTAACATTCCTGAAGGAATTTTCGAAATTATCAAAATATGATTAAATATGAAAACATTAACATTTAACTTTGCTTGAAATTTTTGTGTAACGTCGTATATTTATTAAATGTACTTAACATTTAGGTAGTATTTTGTGTTTTACCCTAATAAGGCTAACAGTGTTGACTTCATGTCCCAAAAATTTTTATGTTCCTTAAAAAAAAAATTGGGGCCTTTCTCATTTAATTGTATCTGACTTTTTCTAAATATCATATTTATATCTGCTCTGCACGCTTCGTTACGTTTCATATATCTCTATTGTGTATTCAATAACCGTTTACTTTATCATTATACAAGGAGAATCTCAAATTCCAATTAATTCTATATTCAAATCTCAACAGTGCTAAAATTTCAAGTTTTACCACCACTGGGATTTGAATCTACAACCAGCACGAATAATTAATCTAAATTAACTTAGACCTAACATTAACAACAAATTAGAATAGGTATCCATTGCTCCCGGGAGTGGCTAATTGGAAACACCACGTGTAACTGGAAATTTCATTTAGCACGACACACAAAGGTGAATTAAAACGCTCCCCCGTTCCTTTTGTCTGAATTGAATTTACCTTACATACGATACGTGTCTGGATTCGTTCTGGGCCATGTAATTTAGTGGATTCCGAAGGTGTGCTGTATGAAGTGGATACAATCGTGAGGGTACGTCGTTTTTACGACTGTTTAGGTGTTTTGATGATTGTTTAGTGATTTATTTGGATTAGAATCGATATTTTAAATATATATGTTAAGGGTTAGTTAGTTATCTTTGAATGTTAAAAAAATACAACACAATAAAACGTTTAATTATCTTGAATTATTCTTTGTTATATATTGATATAATATAATTTATACATTAATATACATATAAGATATACTTTAAAATATCAAAATTACCACAAATAGAAAAAAAATCAGAATAAATCCCATACTTATTTGATCAGAAATTCAATTTAGCTCGTCTTCCACTTCCCGAGACTACACAGATAAATCCATGACGCATCAAAGTAATCTACATAATTGTACACCAGGTGTTCTCGCTGTCATTGTTTTTAAAACGACTCGATTACTCAACAGATAACAGCGAGATACGGAAACACCACTGAAACTGATATTTTCATTTATCTTAACTTATAATTGCTGGCCTTTTTTTTAATTATCACGCGGTTTATATTATATTCAAGATACTATGGTTTCTTTGTTTTATAAATTTAAATTTATCATTCGCCTTTTGTTGGAAATTAACATTGTTTTTTCTTTATGAAAGTAATTATTTAAAAAACATATTAAATAGTATGCCAACTTTGTGTCAAGTTATACAAATGAGAAGTATACAGTTGTGCAACATTTGGAGTAGAGACAGGCTTCTATAGTAAATCAATCCTGTGCCTCACTAGCGCTCACATTATTTAGGTCAAGCAGAACAAACCATTAATAATGTAACAATAGAGAAATTTCTGTTTTCATACATTTGTATATATGAGAATGGGACCAATTCTCTATTTTCACAAAACAAATAAAGAGAACAATTTCAGTTATTTATGCCCCTGTATAAACATAGCTGCCGAGTTTGCGACTTCATACAACAGTAGTTTATGAACAAAATATTCAACATTCCCATATCAATTCTTTCAGCACTAAAAGAATGATATATTGTTTCAGATGCCTGCAATGTAGCGAGCCCCCAGATCATAGTTGAGTGAAGTGTCGATAATAGTGCGGTACTCTCATGCGAAATTGAAAATGCGTGAACGCCATTGGTCTATTCTGAAATAAGTGATGTGCTGTGTCGATTGTGGTTATCGATAGCCGTTAAAATGGCGACCATGGATTTGACTAACGAGGTCGTACGACTTCGGGCGGAGTTGGAGAAGGTGTCGACGGAGAGGGACATGCTTCTCTGCGAAGTCTCCAATCTGAGGAGGGAATTGGAACTAAGTGAGCTAAAGCACTTACAAGATGACAGGTTAGTGAAGAAACGCAAATTCTAAACTTTAACCATTTCCATGTTCTGAAATATAGTTTTGTCTCTAATACTTAAAACAGTAATAAAATATAAAAGGAACGTAATATTTCTAATAAAAGGATGTTTTTCTTTTATACCAAGGATTTATAGACACTGATGCGTAAGTAGCCTCTGTAGATATTATTACTTCCGCATTTTACGACTTTTTTTCTCATGTTACTTTTGATCTTACAAAGGAATCATGGTTTCATGAATACTCATTTCTTGTGCTTACGAATATTTCTATATTTATATTACTATTTTGATATTACTATTGCTATTTTATTACTCACTTGTATGTGTATGTGTAGTATAAATGTGTAAGGATGTTCACTTGTTTCTTTTAAAGACAATGCCTTTACTTCTATATTTTCTTGCTATTCAGGTTATAGTTTTCGAGCGTGCCAGTTGAGCAAAACGCTAAATAGACAGTTTTAAACGATGTAAAGTAGAAAATAGCAGCCAGCAAAGTACTTAGGCAGATGATATAGTGCTTTCCAACTCTTTCCAATATAATTAGTAAGTTTCTAGACTTGTCGCCAACAAAGTTTATTTAGTATGTGCCTACGCTGTATCACGCTGTGGCTAAAACTTGATATTAAACGTTTACGTTTATAAACGATATCCTTCTTAATAAAATATTTTTTTTTTTTTTTTTTTAATCTGTTTTTATAATAAAATATTAAATATGCTTTTTATAAATACTATTTAAAAATTAAAAATAACATATTAGCTAGTGATATTTACAATACACTATTTGAAACGATTATTCGTCAATTTTGTTTAAATTAAATACATCACACACGTGAAAGAGTTTGTTCTGAAATACTCTGAAGTACATACATAATATATATATGTAAATGTTGAAAATGTGTATAAATCCACATAAAACTATCCATAAAACAATAGGGCGCCTCCGTTTTGCGTCCCTTATAAGGCTCAACAATTGTCGGTACCTCTCATAATGTGCTCTTGTGGTGCAAGTTACAAGATTTCACATCTGTTTTCTGCGTATAACAAGATGTGGAAACAGAACCTAGTGTAAACTCAGTAAAGACACTATTCTCCACTTTTCACATGAATTTGGAGCCTTACGTATCCAGAATGTGGAACTTACTGCTATTCTTTGTCGTAGTAGACCGGGGTAATGATTATATTAAATATTTAATTTCATCGGTTTAACCGGTTTATCGCGTTTGTCTCACTGTGTCACGATAGTATCAAGTTATAAGAAAACGTATATATTAATCTACGTAGATTGTAATTTTAAATATAATTCGTTTTGATTATATTATATTATTTCCTGTTTTTTTAAATAAAAATAATTATCATGGGTTACAATAATTGTAACAACAACCAAATATTAACAGAGAAATGAGGTACCCACATAAAGCTTTTGAATCTAAAACCTGTAACATCTATTCTCAAGTAATGCTTAACATGTATCTTTTATTTTACTTTGTGAAAATGATTCAATAAATTGGTTCTTGTATAATAATAACAAAATGTCTACAAAAGACGATTAACAATATAATTATGCTATAATTTACTCGTAAATAGTAGGAGCTGTTGGTAAAAACAAAAACAACATGACCTATTAAAAGAAAATTAATATAAATTTCCTTTTGAATAAAATGAAAAGCTTTCTCATCTTGTACCATTATATCGGCACCCCTATTGCCATTGTTCCTCGTGGTGCCTTGACGTCAGTATCGTCAGACATCTTAGTTTCTGACACGCCAAGAGACTATGATGATGTCAGAATACGGCCTCGAAACGTTTTGACGTATTTTTGGGGGGTCGTTAGTGGTCGAGGATTGTTAGTATGTTGTACGTAGTACCTACTTGTGCTTTGTTAGCTGCAAGTTTTGAGTGCCTTATTGTTTTGTAAGCTTTGGTGTGTATAAAGTATAAACATATACATACGAGTATCTCCAAGATAGATCTTTTTGATAAATTTTATGTTTATTTAAACTTGGCTCTGATTTTTCTTTTTCGCTACTCTTGAGTATTTAAATATTGATTTAAGACCTATTAGTCTTGAAATTCCAAAATTTTTGTAATATTTTTGCATAATCTATATATATAAAAGAAGTTCCCACTGACTTAGGAATAGACGCACGCACGCACAGCCGTAACCGCTAATGGTAGAAATGTGAATTTTGATTTTTATTTTCATAATGTTAACACCCACTAAGAAAGGATTTTTAAAAATTTGAACCCTGAAGGGAGTTGGAAGCTTGTATGGAAAAATCTTTAAATCGGCACAGATTTTTATAAAATTTGAAATCCAGACTCTTAAAAATATTTTATTCCAACGTGCTTCATGGTTTATTAGATTTCACCCTCTAAACTAACACATTTAATAAATATTCATATAGTTTTAGCGCATGAAGCCGCCTTAGTCCGCTAGTAATTGATGTTTGTTTAGTATTCGATTGGAAATGCCGGAGTTGTTCACTGCTAGTGCTTCTATTGTTTTAGGTGTTTTTGTTATGCATACACATTTTAGTAATTAAATTTTGTGAGCTTGCAAACATATTGATATTGGTTCCAAATATATAGATTTTTCTCTATTTTATGATTTTGTCACGTTATTTGGGTTGTGTTCAACAGTAGATATTATAAAACGTTCTAGAATTGCCATGCAATTGTTTTCTTACAGCTGGATTTCATTTTCGATAATAATATTGATTAAAATACCTTAGCTAGACAATCGACATTAGGAAAAAGCTGCTAATAAAATTTTGTGATAGAAACAAGAAAAACAATGAAGAAAATGAAGAAAACAACCTACTATAAAATATTTTATATTTTAACTAGAGAGAGCGCGCGGCTTCGCCCGCTTATTAGGAGTGAATTTTAAAAAAAAACCACGAAACACGTGTTCAATAAAATATTTTTAACAGTCTGAATTTAAATTTTTATAAAAATCGGTGGCAATTTAAAGATTTTTCCATATAAACTTTCAACCCCTTATTTGAACCCCTTAGGGGGTGAATTCTTAAAAACCATGAAATACGTGTTCAATGAAATATTTTTAATAGTCTGAATTTCAAAGTTTATAAAAATCGGTGCAGATTAAAATTTTTTTCCATACAAACTTTCAACCCCTATATCATCCCTTTAGGGTTCAAATTTTTCAAATTCCCTTCTTAGTGGATGTCTAGAATATGAAAATAAACATCTGCCCAAATTTCACGTTTCTACCATCAGCGGTTACGGCTCTGCGTGCGTCTTACCTCAGTCAGTCAGCACAAGTCCTTTTATATATATAGATAAATCAAAAATGACTAACTACTTGCCAAAGTGCCATGTTACTTACTTACAAAATGTGCCAACTAACATCCAAACAAAACTATAAATATCACACATGCTTATAAACATTACTTCAGTAGTAAATTCTTTACCATCTAAATTCATTATGTGATAAAGAAAAGTAACAGTCGAACATTTAACTGGAACGGTAACCAATGTTTTGATTACAAACTTGCGCTAATAGAAAAAGAAGTGCACGAACAGTTTAATTTAAACTGAACGTTTTTAACGGAATTGTTTCTAATGAAATTTCTGAAACTCTACGAAATTCACGTAGGTATGGATATGAGTTTTAAAACTATACGATAAACGTGAATGTTGTACAAACAAAAATATTTTCGGCAAATCTGTACATTTTTATTCTAATATATTTTTTAAATTTTATATATAAAATTAGACATTCAATTTTTTCGCTGTGGTGTCGAGGAAAACCGCGGCTTTGACTTCCTCCATTTAGCACGCAATGCTTCCAGAATTCTGCGGAAACTGGGGAACAAGTGTTTTAACACTAGGTTCCATCGTCTACTCGGAATGTAGTGTGACGCTAAAAAAAGTATGTTTTCATTTTATGAATTCCTGCATTTTGAGTGGTAACTAGAAGAGCCTAATTAGTCACCCTGTTCTTTAAGTAGATAGTAGCTTCAAGCTGTATATCGCATATAGCAAAGTAGGCAAAAGGAAACCTAGACTCCATTTTCCACTTTCTACTCAATTTTTTAAATTTAAATATAATCATGTTGCCGACTGCATATTCTGTTCTATATTTTCTGCTAAATTATATCGATTACATGTTGGATTACACGCTCATTTTGTGCAAATAGTCCAGATGCACAACAATTCTAAGAAAGTTATTTTTTATATGTCGAATTTGAGCCCTCAATTACTGTGTCTTGAATATATGCCAACAGTGTCGAAATGGGCTTAAACCACGTTCTATATAACTTTGAGTCATAAGTTTCTGCTACTGATAACGAATCTATCAATCTATCTATCTATAATCTAATTGTGCACTATAACGTTATTCCCATTATTTTGTTAAAATTTAGCAAGTGTTGCCTGTAAGAGATTTCTTGAAGCAATAAGACCGCCTTTGCATACATTTTATTAACATATATTATTGTTGTTATCTGTGTTTTGTATTTCTTTTGTTTTTCTGTGTGTAATAAAGTGTATTCTATTCTATTCTATCTATATCTATACTTCTATACTGATATTATAAAATTTAATAGTTAGTTTGGCGATGTAGCTAAACACGCTAACCTTTCGGACTTCTGATTTGAATTGAAATCATCTTTTTCTGTCGGATAATCCAATTAACGAGCTATACGCTTTTTCATATCACATTAAACGTTTCGAAGTCACCCACTGTACTTGATGTCATAATTATATCAGAAACTTATAGTTTGTCATATATCATACATTACTCTTAGTTATTTCCATTTGACAGTGGCAGCGAAACTCAAGGTAATAGCTAGTCTTCATATAAACTTTAATTAACTTGATGCGTATATCGATTAAGCGATTTCAAACATAACTGTGGTTGCAACAGGCGGGACGCAATATCTGCATAACTATGTAGATAAAAGAATGTATATTTATTTGACCTTTGCCCTTAAGCTGTATTGTAGCTAGTGGCTGAAGGATGGTGTTATTTAATAGTTCAACGCGACGTATTGCTTTACTACGGTTCACCGATAATGCCCTTAGGCACGTAATTCTCGTAAGCTCTGTACGTACTACATGTGTTAAAGGAGCTTTCTTTTTTATGGTCATGTGTCTACTTTGTATGGCGGTATTTAGTAATAATTTCTGTATTTTAATAAAGTGTACAAGAATATTAAATTTTGAGGTGGTAGTCAATCCTAATCAAACATTTTGTCTGACGAGCAAAAAAACTAAAAAATATTCACTAAATATCATATTCATATCTATTTATATAATGTGCAGTTATGATAATGTTATTTGTGCTACGATGACGTAGTCGACTATTCTGCATACAAATATTAATTTTGCGTCGATACCAGAGCGAAGAAATGAAAATATTAAATATTTGATTTCCTCGAGTGGGAATCGAAACCACAACGCGTTTACAGTCACACAGTTCGCCACGACTGGCCTCAACTGTTTACTTTTTATAAGCTATAAAAAGTTTTTTATTGTAAAATACTTTATTATAATCATAAAAAACATAAATTATAAACTTTTTCAGGTAGGAATAGAAACTTTCACCCGTCGAGTAGATCCAATATTAACTTCGTTAGTTGATTTATAGACAGAATTCACTTATTGAGCGAGTTAGATGTAAATCTTAAAATTAAATTTTCCCGTCTCAAGGGGAAATTTAGTTCGCTTAATGAACGGTTCCACACTTCCACTTTTATTCAAATGCAAGCTCCACGGACGAGCGGTTTGCATACTAAGTACTTAACATATGAGTAAAAAATAGAACTTTACAATATGAAACGTGCCCGCCGAAAGCAAATGTGATGCAAATGCAAATACGGTCGCCTTGGTGCTGACGTTTCGCTGAGTTGTGATATATTAGATGGCATTCGCGGTGATTTAGATGTATTGATGGGTAATGTTTATTAATCTTTTTTAGCTAGGTAACTATGTGTTTGTATGTAGCAAGGAATTGTTCATAAAGATTGCCGGATATTATCCCACTTTGGTATGTAATTAGTTGTTACTGTATACAGGATTTCTTCGTTTTTTATATTAACTCATTAATTTAACTTGCAAAATAATATATTTGATTGCAGTATATTAAAATCATTGTGTTTATACATAAATATAGAATAGGTTTAATGTGTAGAATTTTTTAATACGTAGGTCTATATTACACACTTTTTCGACGTTTCATAAAAATATTATTTTTTTGCTTCTAACTGCCAATAATATAAGGTTTATTTACCAAAGAATCATTTTAAATAAATAAATAAAAAAATATTGCTATCTCATAAAGCAATTTACCAAGTACTTATAATAAATAGGAAACATTCGTACATTACACAAGAGCGTTTAACCTTCGTAATAATCGACGTCATTATTTACTCGCGAAGTAATAAGTATCGGCTAGAAGATGAACACTTACTAAGTAATAAGCGTTAAAATGCTAACGACGTAATGTCCATACATTCAAGTTTAAACCATAGCTAATTTATAGAGCAAAAGTAAGGATTTTTGTTTGATATAATGCAAAAGACACTTGTTTAAATATTATTTAAGTATGGCTTATTATATAATTTTTAGGTCTGTAACTATGGGATTTTTTATTTGTCGTGTGAAACGTAGACTATTAAATCTGTTAGATTAAATATATTAATTATTAAGACATCTTTGAGTAATGCAAATTTAAACTGAGCATTCTATTGAATAATGATTATCTGATAATATATATCTAAATAAAATATTACTTTTACTTGAGTATGCAATGTCAATAACCACTAGACCAACAGATCAGCCATGTAATATTATTTATCGTTGGAATACATTTTTCCTTTTACTCTTCAATGTTATATCGCAAACAATCTAAAGATTGTCGCGTCACTATTGAAAAAACTATAAACCAACCTATAGCTTAATACTTCCCATAATAATTTTACCCAAATAATACTCATTCTCGGTTCACATACATAATTTGGTGTACGAAATACATAATTTCGTACGCCAATTTTGCAACATTACGCCCTACATTGAATAAATAATATATTATCGGTCCTCAGCGTGCCGTTGGCGGTCAGTGTTTTACTTTCTAAATCGCGTTCGCCTTTTTCGTTTTATCCTATAACAATTCACACTTCGCTGTGGTTAACTGATTTGAACGCTAAACGTGGGAGAAAATTCCACAGTTACAAAACATTCACCATAAGTGCTCTTCAGTCGAGTGCTCGTGTCGTGACAATTTTAATTTGTTGATGGCTTCTGTCTGATGAGTGTTATTTGGACGTGTCAATGGAATGCTTCATACAATGTGTTATTTTAAATCATATTTTGTATAGTGTTTTTGGCATCTGTTATTAATTTATTGATGAATTTGAACATGAAACATTTTATTTAAAAATCTTGTTAGTTAGCAATTTTCGGATAAGGTTGATCTTATTATTAGGTTATATCTGGATACCTGACTTGCAATCTACATAAAAGTGATCTATGAAATTATAATAAAATCAAATAAAAAAAAACCTTTTTGGCTTTAATGCGTTCAAATCTCTATCTTTATCATCAATGTCTTTATTAAGATTTTGGAAAATTTATAACTTGATAACTTAAATAATCCTAACACTTTAAATAATCCTCACTGGTCAACAAAGATAAGTGAAGACTAAGACAAAACCATTATAAAGTAGGCTTTTTAAAATTTAATGCCAAACGCTGTCTTTAACCCAAATTAGGTTAATGTTTCCTTGAAAGCCCTCCACTGATCCCTCGGGAGTGTCGTTTTGATTACTCTTGCTCGAGGTGGCGATGTTTTATCTTGTATCTGAAGATGGTCCCTTTTAATTTTACTTTCGTCTTTCGTGGTAATCATTCACTGTATATTTCAAAGTTTATTTATTGCTGTTTACTATTCCTTTTTTATGTTGTCATTTGTGGGTTACAAATGTTGTTTCTATTGACTAAAGAAATTAATGCAGTTACCTTTCAGCCAAAAAAGTCATCTAAGTAAGTTTTTCAGTTAACGGTATTCTTATTACTTAATTGGCATATATCAAAATATATAAAATTTTGCAGTTTATATAGCATATAATAAATAGGGTCATGTAAAAGAAATCATGCAATACGAGTTCTACGTGATTTGGCATTACAATTTCGCGATTGCACTAGCGACATGTTTTCAAAAGATAAATTTCAATAAAAATCTTTTTAGATGCAAATGTAACCACGTAACTTATGTGATGGTCTTCCATATAAGTTTACCTTTCGTGATCTATTTGTTATGTACCACCTGGATTTTCTTAAGTGCACAGACTGTTATATACTGACTGATAATAATATTTACTATTGATCTAAAATGCACAATAAATAATTCGAGGCAAGTCGTCGTAAAAAACGTCGAAGTGGCTCTGACGTCAGCCGGCCTTGAAAGATCACCACTTTCGGTTTCATTACGCCTAGCCCGTTAATCGGTGATAAGAAAATAAAATTCACTTTTACTTTACAATAACGATAATTTTGTATATGAAACTTTTATTATAATATGTTTATTAATATTTAAGTTTAAAGTATATTATTATACATTATTTAATAAAAAATATTGAAATTTTAAAAAATCTTATATTGAATATTGTATTTTCGGAATATTTTGATTAGGCCGTACAAAATATTTGCCCTGTATGTAAAGTAATTTATTAAAGTTTTGGACCTTAATTAATTTTTTTATTCACAATATACAACGTACCTTATACGAGTATCGTATATCGTCATCGAGTCGGCTATTCCACTCCGCCTACATAGGAAGAGAAAAATTCCTATACCAACTAGCGTAAGTCGTTAAATGTTGAAGTTATAATATTTATTTAAGTATCTAAATCTAATATATTTAATTCGTATTATTATTTTATTTATTATTTCGCTGCCTAAACATCCTATATGAAAAATAAAGCGCGAGGCCAAATTTTATTAGTAAAAAGCGAAAAAAAAACGTTAAGGCTAGTCGTGGCGCAGTGGCAACACGCAAAGCCTATATATAGAATTTGGCGGAAAGTAGGGAGCGGAAGTGTCTTCATGGGAAAGGAGTGTCAAAATCCGGTTGTGTGTGTGTTGTATATGCAAAGTACATCGTGAAGCTAAAAAGAAAGAAAAATTGTAAATATGTATAATTACACTACTATAGCAATATAACAAAGTAGCTTCCACTGCAACTGACTATCATTAATTATCTTATCTCTTTTGCATGTTGACGTCTCCGTGGAAACATGCCCGTTCCATTGTTGTTCTTATTGGATTGTTTTTTCTATACGTGTTATACCATATTGATAATAGTAGGTAATAGTGAGTTTCACTATTATAATTCTGTGTTTAATTTCGTTACAGTTGTCCGAAGTATCTGTATATAGTATAGTCAAAATTGACTCTACTATGGTATGCAATTTTAATATTAAAAGACGGAGTGATTAGTTAGTGCATTTTTTTCAGCTTCACGCTGTATCCTGCACATAGCAGGGTAGGCAGATGGAACCTAGTTTTAAGACACTGCGTTCTCCCTTAGCAAAAATACATGTTTAGTAATATGTAAAAATGAAATATCTAATTAATATTTAAACAAAATCAGATAGAGGTAGAACTCACCACTTTCACTACTTAGTAAAAGTCTCAAATTTTTTTACAACATATGACATACCATGTCTAATTTTAAAATATTACCATTAAATATTTTAATGAAATCAAAATCGTTTCCCACAATTAAAAGATTCATTGAAACAGGTCAATGTTTTTAATAATCAGCGCCATGTCGAAACATGTGCATATTGCACAGTACACACGTCAACACTAGCACATGTGGGTATGGTTTCTTCACTAGTTGCGAAATTTCGCGTGATGACCCCAACCTCGTATTGTTGTGATGACTTGATGATTTGATATACCTGCCTAGCCAAATATTTGATTGATTGCCTTCCAAATGTTTGTTTATTAGGATTGATGATGTTAGTTTGAGCGGTGGTGCCTAGATAGAAGTTGCGTTTTGATTGTATTAAATCTAAACTTATGTAATTAGTAACCCAATTGGGTAACTTAAATGCCTGATTAACGCTTCGATTGTGGATTCGAATTTCTTATCTCACTTGGAGAATTATTTTTATAGCTTCACGGTTTATTCGGGAGTACGGTGTTTTTGGGAACCTAGTGTTAAGACACTGCGTTCTACATGGAGACGCTTCTGTTCCCCACTTTCCGCAGATCTCTTGAGGCATTGCGTGTTAAGTGGCAGAACTACGTCTCATTACCAGAGCGAGAAAATGAACATATTGACATGACTTTGCTCTACAACCAACTGAGAGACAAGCAAGACGAACTGCGAAGATCTTATAATGATAAAACAAGATATATTTT
The DNA here is from genome assembly GCA_021202915.1 of Heliconius himera. Classification (NCBI taxonomy): domain Eukaryota; kingdom Metazoa; phylum Arthropoda; class Insecta; order Lepidoptera; family Nymphalidae; genus Heliconius; species Heliconius himera. The sequence continues at coordinate 51,091 of JAJHJA010001371.1, read as the reverse complement.
ATACGTATTTTACGTTATAAAAATAAAATCTAATAATGAAAATGCTTATCTGATAAATTAAAAGATACAGATACTATTTAAATTCAACACCACCTGTGCCTTATTCAAAGTTTTGGGTTTCCTTTAATGTCGAAACATCCATGGTTCGTGTAACCTCGCATTATACGGTATGTAATATAATTTCGCCTTGCGTACCTGTTTTCGACTTTAGCGACATATTTCGTCCGCCCACAAAATACGTAGGCCTTCAGATTATTTCGCTTCTGAGGTCAAAGAGTCTACATCGGGAGAATGTTTTTGATGAGCCCCGAACGGAAACATTATATTCTATTAAAGGTTACGTGAAATGTATAGTTTTTCACATTTAATTTAATAATTATTTTAATCTAGGCCAGTCGTGGCGCAGTAGTACAAGTGTGTGACTGTAAACGCGACAGGTTATGGGGTCGATGCCCAGTCGAGGAAATGAAATATTTAATATTTTCATTATCTTTCGCTTTCGAGGTAAAGTGCAGCGTTGAGCTTCGCCACTCTACACAAAATATTTTCAGAATTTGACTGATAGTGAGGAGAGTAGTGTCTTACCACTAAACTCCCTCCGCCTACCATGCTACCTTCGGAATACAGTTATAGGCTTAATACTCATGTGACTCATAATTCTACTACGTATTATGTGACTCAAATATTTACTACCACCGGGAACTAAACTCCACATTAAAAAAATCTAAATATTAACATTTGAGGTTAGTCGTGGCGCAAGGGCACAGTGTGTGAGTGTGAAATCGACTGGTTGTGGGTTCGATCCCCACTCAGAAGATAAAACATTTAAACACATTTATATTTTCATTTCTTCGCTCTGACTGAAACTGCTTACTGCTTTAATTAACATTAGATTTGTACACTTTGAATAGGCATATTTTAAAAGGAATCAAATAGACTTTAATATATACAGTTCATTGAGCTTCATTCGTGCTATTATCGTACTACTTATTTATATTGATAATAGTAGGTAATAGTGAGTTTCACTATTATAATTCTGTGTTTAATTTCTGTACAGTTGTCCGAAGTATCTGTATATAGTATAGTCAAAATTGACTCTACTATGGTATGCAATTTTAATATTAAAAGACAGAGTGATTAGTTAGTGCATTTTTTTCAGCTTCACGCTGTATCCCGCACATAGCAGGGTAGGCAGATGGAACCTAGTTTTAAGACACTGCGTTCTCCCTTAGCAAAGATACATGTTTAGTAATACGTAATAATTAAATATCTAATTAATAAACTTAGTAAAAGTCCTTAATATTTTTTACAACACATAGCATAACATGTCTAAATTAAAAATATTATACCATTAAATATTTTTATCAAACCATAATGGTTTCCCACAATTAAAAGATTCATTGAAACAGGTCAATGTTTTTATCGTACTACTTATTTATATTTCACGTAAGTAATGTATTTTAGTAAAAGCTCTGCTTACGCTTACGAGTTCTGTTTGCGTGTAAACAACTTTGTTTTTCCTCAAGACGAAATTTGCTGTTGAATAAATTATTCAACATAGAGTAATTGTTTTATTTTATTTCTTTTATAAAAGGAAAAAAAGTTATGTTTTATTGTAATATATGTAATATTTATATTATACCTAGATGGAATGTAGATTTTTAAAAAAAATAAAATAAGCTTATAAAAGCTTTTTGTTTATCGTAGTAATAATAACTTTATTTTAATTTCATTTTATACAAATAAAACCTTTTATACCAATTTTTCATCAACTGTTTTAAAACAATTGGTTAAATGTTAAATAACTATTAATTTTAGTTGAAGCGAAGGTTCATCTCCTTTTATTTTTAATTGTTTTATTTTTTACATGTTTTCTTTTATAATATGTTTAATATTTCTGTTTTCTTCGTCTCTGTTGTCGAGGCTAGCCGCGGCGTTGAATTCCGCTAGTAAATACGCATTACCTCGAGAATTCGGCGGAAAATATGTGAAGGGGTGTCTTAATTGGGACTGGAGTGTTTCATTTGGTTCCCTCGGCATGCCCTGCTACACGCGGGATACAACGTGAACTTAAAAAAACTTATTTGGGCTTCGTAACGCAATGGGACAGTGTCTGACTGTAAACGCGGGCGTAAGACCTCTGCTCGGAGAGGTGTATTATTTCCTAATTCTGGTAGACAAAGCACGGCGTTGAATTTTGCTCAATATATGAATCGGAAATTTTGTAGAAAATGAGTAACGGAGTATCTTAACACAAAGGTTTCCTCTGTCTAACCTTCTATATATAAAGAGGAAAAACATAATACAATTTTATTTAAAATTTAATAAAAATTTTATGAAGAACAGATCCTTACTTTTAATTAGATATACATTAACAGAAGAAACGTTTAATCACAGCAACTTCTAATTCAAGGATAGTTCCCTCGGGCATAAGAAAAGCACACCTCGTGCAGAACTTTAAAAGATTCTCTCGGTTCCGCTTAGCATTATTATAATGAGTTTTTACGATCGGCTTCATTGTCGGCCGCCTTGTCTCTGTATTTTTTATCTCCAAACGACAAAGGATGAAGCCGGTGGAGCGTATTGTCTTTAAGAATCTATTAAGTGCCTGCTTTAATTAATTCTTCCGGGTGTTTAGTTTTAAAAAAGGAAAAATCATATTAAAAATAGGCTTTGCCTAGTTTAACTTATATACGGAATTTTATTAGATTTTTTATATTTAATAAAATAAATGTATATTATATCAAAATAGCAATTCAAAATAATTTACTTCAGAACTGCGGCACAGCGTGTGATTGTAGACGCGACGGTTGTGGGTTCTATGTATATCATTTCCTCGACCTGGTAATGAAGATAAAGCGCAGAATTGAGTGCCGTCACTCAATACGTAATGTCTCAAAAATTGGGCACAAATATAGCACGAATTGAGCACGAATAAGAACAGAAACACATACTTGTTTATTTAATTTGCGCAAAGACAGGTCTAAAAATTTACTTTAATTTTATAACATATTTAATAAAGGCCGGTCGTGGCGCAGCGGCACGAGGTGTGACTGCAAAACCGACTGGTTGTGGGTTCGATCCCCACTCGAGGAGATGAAATATTTACTTAAATTTATATTTCCATTTCTTCGCTCTGGTGTCGAGGTTAAGCGCGGCGTTGAGTTCTGCCACTCGACACGCAATGCCTCCAGAATTCGGCAGAAAGTGGGGAACGAGGTGTCTTAACACTAGGTTCCCTCTGCCTACCCTGCTGTGTGCGGGATATAGCGTGAAGCTAATTTTTTATTTTTTTATTTTAATAAATATATTAAATTGACGTCATGATCAATGTATATCATAAATATAAAATATGTTTATAAAAATAAAGGAAACGCCCTATATCTCGTTACACACGTTTGCACCGACGCCCCTTCGCCGTACAATAAGCCGTGTTACACAATAGAGATCCTTTCGCCGCGACACTTTCGTTGCATAAATCAATAATAAATAAACTTCACTCCCAACACGGTCGTATCGGTGGCAAAATAACATTTTGTCACACCGTTTATTTTTATATTTATATGTCGTTGTACGTAATGTGGTTGTTTGTAGATGATTTGTGTTGTCGATTTTATTGAATTTTGCATTTATTTACTTTTATTTTTATTCTGTTCTTGACATTTTCTTGGTTTTTTTATTTCGACGAATTGAAAGTGAGTTGTTATTTGATGTTGGCAAAACTGTGTCACTTTCGTATTTTTTAGATCACTTTTTGGTAAAAATATAAGCACACAATAAATTTTAAGAGGATTTTTAGTGAAAAAGGTACATTTATGTGTACTTGGCAATAATAACGTTTGATCTAGTTACAACTTCAATAAAACTCCATAACTTATAATGTTTCCTCACATACCAACTGGTTCACTCTCAATGAAGAAATAAATGAATATTTAAAGCAATACACTACAATTTCATAATTTTTACACAAAATTATTACACTTTCTACAAGATTTCTTGGGTAAACCTCTCAAATATAACATTAACAACAAGATACATCAAAACTTGAGTACACGGTATAACTAAATAACTCCGGTTCCAGACATTTAGCGCGAACAAATCGCAGCCGCCTAAATAGGTTTTGCAACTTTAGCTTAACTTTTACAGCTCGATGTCGTGCCTTTGGCAAGTTTCATTGTGTGACTGTTAAACGTACGGTTTGCTAGTTTATTGTTTGAAATATATCTCTATTTTACTAGGCGGTTACTGGTGACGGAGATCGAGTTTAGTGATTCTTTTCTAAGATTATAGATTGTATTGGTTTCTAGAACCTTGAGTACGTTATGTTGTGGATAATTGTTAATTTATCATATTATATAATATAAACCCAGTTATGTTCATAAAGTTGTATGGTATTTAAACGTCAGTTATTTCGGTATATTCGTCTAAAATCTACAATTATCGTCTAAACACATTTTATAGATGTTAAACAAACTTTATTACTTGTTAATTAACAGATAAGCGGTGTAAACAGTGATTCTATGTAAATATCTCCATCCGTGAAGGCATTTGTCTGAAGTGGAACAATGCGTGTCTTGGTAATGCAATCGGGCAAATCTAGGCTCCGATACAAGTGTGTTAGTGATCTGTGTGAATGTCCCCATAAGGGGTAAGTATTACATTTGTTTAGTCGCGGCCTTGATATTTAAAGTTTATTGGTAGATACGCCTTAACCTCGAATATCTGGGCTGTATACTCGTATGTATAGTAGCAACTACCTGTTGGTATTTATTTACTATACAATACGTGTTTGTTTAAGTTTATGTCAATTTTTATCTTCCTTTGTATTATCTGTGGTTTAGTATAATAATTCTTCATTATAAAACTACACCAATGTTGTACCAAATATTGAAGTATTTCATCATAAATAATTGTTTTTTTTTATGTTTTTATACTAATAATGATATTTATGTTTTTATACAGTGAAAATTATGATATTTTTATTCTTTAAAGGTTAAATATCTAAAAGACTTTTCCTTCGGAGAAAACAAAATATTTTATAACATACTACAGAAACTTATCGCCCAAAGCAGTTTCATATAGGTAGATACAAATATTTGAACGTATATAAATAAAACAGGAAGTCGCACGATAAAGTTGAGCCAAAATCTATATATAATATGAGTTTGAACCGGCTAACTTCAATATTCAGAGTCAGTAATGTATTCAAGATTACATAAGGCTCTAGTGTGTTTTCAAAAGAGTGAACATGCAAATCTAATATTGAGAGCAGCTTGTGAAATGCATATTGTAGATGAAGCTGCCTCCTCAAAGGCTGATGGGACTTAGGCTAATTAAAACTGCGTGAACAGCAAACTTCATTAGTTTACATACTCTCTGTGTGTGCTTTGTAAGGTGTTGATTCAAATTATTAATTTTGCAATTATACAGTTTAATAATTATGTACCGTAATATACCTTATTTGAACGTTGAGTTCCGCCACTCAACACGTAATGCTTCCGGGATTCGGCGGAAAGTGGGAAACGGTGGGGTCTTAACATTAGGTTACTAGGTTCCCCCTGCCTACTGATATGGGCGGGTTACAGCATGAGGCTAAATGTAATGGACATAATCGAATAGCTTATTTTAAAAAAAGATTACGTGCACTACGTACCCACGTAAAACGTCAGAATTTAATATATCCCCGATATAACCTTCGTCATATACTGTCAGTTAAAGATATTATTGTTTCAGTAAATTCTCCTCACACTTAAATATTTTATATAACAAATGTCAACGGCAAATTTTGCTATTTTTGTCCATTTTTTTAAATATTTTTTTATATCTTATTTAAGATTCTACGTGACGAAACTGACCTGTCATTTGTAGATACAGATAATAATTGAATTCAGGAAATGAAAGGCAAGAAAAATTATACTCAGCTGACGTGGGGATTTCTTAATCGTGTGTAGTTAATTGCACAAATGTGTCAGCTGTACCTTTGCTCTTAGTCCTTATGTAACAGAGTTAAATATGTAACGAGTCTTGCAATTGGTTATTGAATTTCGAATACAGTAAGATTGAGGTCTATATTATTAATAAGCGTTCGACTGTAAATTCGAGACGTTGTGGGTTCGATTTCCACTTGAAAAAATGAAATGTTTAATATTTTTTTATTTCCTTGCTCTTGTAACGAAGTAAAGCGCGGCGTTAAGTTTCGTCAATCAACACACAATGCCTCCGTCCTGCTGTGTGGGAAATACAGCGTGAAGGTAAAGAAATCTATTTATTGTTTGTGCAATGATTTTTTTTTAAATAAAGATTGAACGCAGGAAGCCGTTGGGCGCAGGCACCGCTTATAAAAACTGCATATTTAAAAAAATCTAATTACAGTTTAATTCTTATATTTTTTATATATTTTAATATACGCTGGCCTCAAAAAAAATAATTAAAATGACTATAAATAAAACAATTTTTTAAAAACTTTACCCAAGCGACTGTTTCCCAAGGGACGCTATTTCTCCAAAAAAAAAATATATTATAGGAAATCACACAGTCGCAATTTCGTTTCCAGAACACCGTCTATCAATAAGTACTGTTTCTCATGAATCAGTCCAAGCACGTCCACCGCTACATGCTTTGCATCGATTCGGTTTATTTCCTTCACGGCAAGTGTTTTCATGTCACTCCTCTCTCTCCCACCATCGACAACTTTGAGGGTACAAGCGAGATGGAAGACCGTAGATAAATTTATGAAAGATATATCGATGTCTCGTAACACGTTCACCTAGTTAACGCTATTACTCGCTGTTGCGAATACTCCGTTGTCCGTCGCGTAACTGTTTCAAACGTCGCTTCGCACTTGTCTCGTCTGTACTGCTGTTTAGGTAGCTGTGGGTTGTCTTCTGTTTGTTATGTAAATAAAGGTTAATTTGTGGTAATGGTTTGAATTTTTTTTTTCAGCTGTATCTTGCGCATAGCACCTGATAGACAGGGAACCTAGTGTTAAGACATTGCGTTGCCCACTTTCCGCTAAATTATCTTTGTCTTGTTACCAGAGCGAAGAAATGAAAATATTAATACATAAATAATTCCACCTAGTGGGAATAGATCCCACAACCACCCGTTTACAGTCACACGCTTGTGCCACTGCACCACGACCTTAGGAGCTTTTTCTAAAAATATTTTATACATATTCACGTATTTTATTAACGATTTCTACTTCTAGTATATTTTTCTAGTAATTATTATGCATCCCATATATATTCAGTATCTATAAATAAGTATCCAAAATATTTTTGTTAATATTATACAGTTTTCGCATACAGATCGCATTACATTATCTAAATACATGCAAATCTTCTTTCTATCAGACTGACAGTTTAAGGCTAGCTGTCGGCTATGGGTTATCGCGGTCGCGGTCGGACAGTCGCAGAGTGTAACTGCCGGCGCCTCTGTTATCATAACTTTTCTTACATTACTCAGAAATATATATTGTGTTTATTAATTGACATGATTTTGTATGTTTTGTATGTAAAAGATAAAAGATATTTTCTTTTCTTTTTCTTCTTTTTGCCGCTTACTAGGCTAGGAACCTAGTGTGAACACACTCCGTTCTTAACTTTGAGTCGAGTTTTCGAGACATTGCGTGTTGAGTGCGCCGTGACTTAACGCCGCGCATTTTGACATCGACTGCGAGTGCGTTAGAACCCACAACTATCATGGTTACAGTCAGATATTGCCCCACTGCGCCACTATGACCTAAATCTTATATACCTAGACAGACCTCTACCTCTTTCGGATAATGGAATGTTAAATTCACATAAACTTTAATTAAGGTTTGTTAACTTGTATACAATAAATATTTCCGGTATTACAATAATGTTTTTATTCAAATGCTTTTTATTAACAAATTAAAACTCATGATGTACAATTTTAGTGTATAAGAACAAGATCAATGAAAGGTCATTGGCGTTATAATTGCACTGAAATACAACACCGAGATCCACGATACTTATTAGAAATAAACAGATCTTTATTGGACTTGTAATCTATGGGCAGGCTAGTGTATAGACTAGTCACCGCAGATTGCGCCGGCGCCGGCCTTGCGTTCGCGCTTCAATATCTATTATCGTCATAACGATTAATTATTATTTTACTTTTGTAATATATTAACTTTATATTTTAATATTGTTTTTACATTAGATAGCTAATCCAAGGCTAGGCAGAATATACCTATTTAGAAACGTTGCGAAATCACCACGATGGCGTCTTTCTTCTTTTTACATTTTTTTTTGTAAAGAGAAATCATTAATTGCAAGTTTCTATTTAAACAGCATTTCCACGCATACAATATTTGCCAATAAAGTATTGCCTCCAGCTATTGAAACTGGCCAGAAGTTTGTTTGGTCGTAGACCGGTCCGAGCGACCTTGCGCGGGCGCACGTTCACTTGACACTTACCGATCTCATAGATGTTTTAGAGTGTTTGTCAATTGATTGTAATTTGTTTTTTCTTGTTTTGTGGGAATTTATGATAGTGACCTTTCCAAAATCGAGTTATTAAAATATAACCGTGTATACGAGTATAAGGTTTTTTGAAAAGGGCAATGATTACCGCAAAATTCTTTAGTATGACAACTTATACAATATAAATATTTCCATGACATTCTTAATTGAAAATCAACCCAATATAATAAATATTAAGTAACACAGAAAACTTTTAAAGTAACATGAAATAAAAGACTACAATTTCAACAATAATTTGTTCATTATCTTTGATCAAATAATTTTTTGACTCATCTTTACAATTGTCTTAAGCGTTGTGTACAAGTTAAATTATATTAATGTGATGGCAATGACCTTCAGCAGTAAATCACCTTGAGATTCTATTGTTGCCTTCAACAGGTGTCACAGGCTGTATTCGTAGTGACGCAGAAACACGTTGCGTGACAGATGGCTCGCGGCACCAACTATATAAGGATTCGCAGATTAGTAGCGGGAAAAGGCATATGGTGGACGGCCAAGGATGTTGTAATATCCTGTCCAAAACCTCAGAAATATTAACTTTTTTTTTTAGCTGTATAATTTTAATTCTTTTGACATTTTCTGGTTAAAAGAGAAATGGTACGGGGGGAAGAAATTGACCATAAGTGCATAGAAAGTATTTTTTTACAGCATTCAGCACAACAGCGCTGGATTTATTGTCATAAGGCTAATACTATTCACCAGCGCAGGCTTTCCATTAAGCGACACGTCGCTGACTACGCATGCGTTAAGCCAGTCGCTCACGGCCGCTCGGATTGGCCGCACGTATTGGTCTTTTCAATATTTATACTTAATAAAATTTCGCAAATTAATACGTCACCATTTTTTAATCCGAGTGTTGAAGTGAATAGTGCAAAAACAATTGTTCAAACACTTGGACTCGCCAAGGTTAAAGTGCTAAAGTGAAAAAATCGGAGTCTCGAATGTTGTTCAGAGATCGTCACGCTTGTTGACTATTTTTTATTGGTTTGCATCAATTTTGCTGTAACTAAATCGTATCGTATGTGCCGATTTTTGTTTTTTCATTTAAATTTATTGGGAGAATCTTTTTTAATATATTAGCTAATCCTTTGTCATTGACATGTAGTGACTCATTTGAGTGTTTGTTAGTTGTTAGCATCCAAACTTAGTGTGGGATTTTGAAGGTTTACGTGTGTTGCAAAATTAAGAATCAGTGAGCTAAATAAAGAGCAGTAGTGGTATCGTGTATCTTGTCACAATAGAGTTTAAAAATTTAGAAATCAAATTTGATTGTCTCATTATGTCATATAATATTAAAAGACATCTTGCCCAAGATTTGACGTGAGAACCTCTATTTATCTCTGACGCAGATAAAGAATACCATGACTATTCTCACACTTTATCGAATGTGAAAATAAAAGTGAATCGATATCGCTAACCGCAAGGCGCAATTGCCACAATAATAATTTATAATAATTGCAGTTACATAATAGGATCGTATTATGTATTTATAATAAAGAAAATGGCTGAATAACTGAAATATGGATAAAATAATTTTCACTTTTGCTCAACTCCTGTTTTTGAGCATTGAAGAAAATTTAAATATGCATATCTAAATAAAATGTTTAATAATTGTTGTAAAAAGTAGAAAGGAGTAGTAAAATATTGTTGATGAAGAAATGCCAACTTTTGAAAAGTCAAAATCGATAACTGCTGCACTCGCAGCAACGCTTTTAAAGTAAATCCCTTATATATTTCTAACTTCATTTCGAAATCACAATTATTTCCATAGTCTGTCTTTCCGTCGATAATCCGAATTATTATCAACGGCGGAAAGTAGAAGACGAAGTGATTTAAACTCGGTTCAGCTTATAATAAAGATTTAAAAATATAAAAAATATAACTACAAAAAAAACTATATTTTTATATGAAATTTTAATTTTACATTTCAATTAATTTTAATTTTTCATTTGCCTGATTATCATTTAATTATGTCACAGATATCATTGTTCGTGACTCCGTTGTTCTCGTAAAACAATCGGGCCACTTGTTCTTCTGACTCTACAAGATAATATGCTATCTGAATAAAGGAATCTTACAAAGTCTATTCACCTTTTTTTTATTTAAAAAAAAGACACGAAAGCGGTTATGACATCTTTGTTTTCGTTTATGTCCGCTTAATTAACTAGAATTATAAGTTTATGCAAATTATTCAATTGTGCAACTCTTGTGTCTCGTATTAAAATTTATTATGTTTTATGATTTAGATACATATATTTGAAGAGAAATTTCTTCGCATGTTTATTTTATTTTTCACAACTTCCGCATTCTATAAATGAGGATGAAGTAGTGATAAGCCGCCATCTTATACACTTTTCACTCTCTTTTAGTATTGTGTGTTGAATAGTGTAATCTAATGTTACAGTTTATTATAAACATACATATTCTCTTTATTGGGAATCAAATCTACTATTATTATACTAACCCAACCTTACCAACTGGGTCTAACGACTAACAAGTAATACATTATAATATAAACTATATTGTATAAATCATCTTTGTTACTAATGGATGAACCTATTTCATCTATGATTTAATATGTATACTCTATGAAGTTAATTTCATTTTATTATCAAGCACTGCGCTAATATGCAAAGTAATTAGAGCGTTAGTTCGTTATATCGCTACTATGTTATATAAATTATTTCAACTTCTCTACAAACATAGTGGCTCTACAATGCGTGTAGTATGCATATAGAGTATTATGGAGAAGCCTTTTAATGTTTTTCCTACTACATGTTTTTATGAGATAAGTATTCTTCTGGTTTCTTAGACAGTATGTAAGAGGCGTTAGAGGTTCGAATCTCGCTACTTTAAAATTTTAATACGTATCCTAAACATTTTTCTTTTCTTGATGTGGAATAACACTAATAATTTTAAAATATTCTCAAATCATTGCATAAGTTATTATATTCTCTTTTAGCGTTTCCGCTACGCAATAAAATCTCAGAGTTAAATTACGTCCACCGTCGTTTTAATCAAAGTTAGTCTTTTCATAAAAGTATAAGTATAAAAGGCTAGGTTTTAGACTCGTTAAACATTAATGACTTTACTATTAAACTTCCACGATGTTTCTGAACTGGATGGATGTCGTTTCGTAATTAGTAAATGTTGGCTTACCATAAATGCAGTTAGCCTTAAAATTATTATTATTATTGTGATTTGAATTGGAAATATGTATTGTATTGCGTATACTTAAGCTGTATATTTATTTTACGAATTTTCGTAAATATTTGTTTCACTAAAGAGTTTCATATTGATGTTAAAAATTGTTTTTATCATCTTGCTGTTAATTTGTTACACTTTGCTGAACTTTAACAAAACAAAATCCACGTAATTGTGAAATCTGCATCAGTTGAACCAAAAAAATCAATGACTTAGAAGACGGAAGACAAATTTTTTTATAACACTTCAGAAGATACGAAAAATAAGCGAAGTTAAGTCGTTTTTTTTTGTGATTAAACGTCATGAAAAATGTTGCTATATAAAGTTTAAAATATATTATGTTGTAAATATTATTGCGTAATAATTAATTGACTTTGTACTATAATAATTATTGTTTGTTTTTATTTTTATATGTATATTTTTAATACACCATTCGAAAATATAACAAGTTTACCCTATTATTAATAACTTAATGTTATCATCGATTGCGCTAACAAAGATACAAAAACGTATAATATAATAATAATTATATCTAATTATATGACATTCAGGTACATCAACGTAATTATAATACCTATCGATAATACCTATCAAAACCATTCAAATTGAAATACTCTTGATGAGGATTGATAATAAACGACTCAACGGTAAATATAAATAATTTGGTTTAATTTTAGAGTGAATTCTGCAATTACAAATATTTTACAATTGTTATGTTTGAAATGTTTTTGTGCAAATATATTTTGATGTATTTATGGCAGGGCTAATGTACTAATAAATTATTCCAATAATATAATAGTAGATAATGTGTAATAATCGCGATCGAATTCTCGAAATTTGGGTGGTGCGTGGGAAACACAGTATTTTAACATTGAGTTCCCTCTGCCTATCCTGCTATATGCGGGATAAGTACAGCATGAAGCTAAAATAAATATATTTTATGTATGTTTTCTTTTAATAAATTATAAATAAAAATCTAATCTTCACTATCTATCATCACGCACGATATCAGTCCTAATCTTATGAAAATAAACTTAAAAACTTACCATACAACAAGGTTTCTACTCACAAAATTCTCGCATCTAAATAAATAAGATGGAATGAAATAATGGTACTAAGAATAAAGGGCGTCGGATTTATGAGCTCACGTAGCCGTAATGCGTTCGCTTAGTTTGCATTGCAAGCAGGATCTGTTTCTAGTTCGAGGCAAAATCACGTTTTCTTCGCATGCATTTTAATAACAATTTCTATTTTATCCGTGATCATATCAAAAGTAATACAGTTTTTAGTTTTATATTTTATGAAGACTTACAGTAAATATCCTGGTGTTATTAAAAATCTAAGATTTCATTCGTTTATCTTTAGAATGTTTGATTGTTTGGACGTTAGTCAATCAAAACTATATTGAAAAAATGTTTTGGTTAAAATTTAGGACACGCATTTTATTACATTCATTAAAATCAAAACACGAATGCTATAATTACATTTTCCATGCATATTTGGACTATAATTAAATTCTTTTTTTTTTTCTTAAAAATCATAAATCGTACAAAGATTTACCATAAAATATTATACCCTGTCTAAATACTTGAAGATAATTTATTATTAAAGAAGTGAGAGTTCGTAGATCCTTGGATTAGTGATGATTTATGATGGCCATAGATCGGCTTCACTAACTTCCTGATTACTTTCGGTGGTTATTCAATCTTATTATGTATCATTTATTATTCCGTGGCTAGTCCTTTGAACCTGACAAGGTCCACAGAAGTTTTAATAATAAATTAATAATAAGTAAGTTTTTCTTACTTCACTCTATCTCTCTCTCTCTCTCTCTCTGCATTGAGTTGCTTCCCAACATATAAATAGTTTTTATATAAGAGTTAACATAAGTACGGATCAAAATAAACTAAAAATACAAGATGTTATTCTAAATCCCAAGATTTTGAAACTTAACCATAAGAAGGTAATATTTATGTAAACATTGAGGGATATATGGGTTAGCTACGTTAGAATAATAAACATATGTTTATAAATATATATGTAGCGCAAATAATACTAGGATTGTCCTTTCGAATTCGTAGTAAAATTACGTTTTTGGGTACGTAAGCTTACCTAAATACAAAATAAAAGGATGAACCAAAATATGTAACAAACAACCAAGTAACTTCTCAGAAAATATTCATTTAAATTCTTAAAAAAACACCCCTTTAATACAGTTCACTAATTAAAATTTTATACCGTATGAACAAAAATATTTGAAAAATATTTTTCGCTAGATTTCTCGGTTATGAATAGGAGCGGAAAACCAGTCTTATTCAGTGGAGCTCCTTTTATGTGTATATTCGTATTTGTATAGCAAACGAATAAACAATTAGTCTAATAATTAGTAGAATTGTTAAGTCATTTTGTTGGTGTTTACTTCAGCGGTTTGGTCGCGCTCGAGTGATATCCAATTGTAAATACGACCTTCCCAAGTTTGGCTGTATCCATTTTCTCATTAAGTCTATTGCGTCCTTCTCCACGGTCAGCCACTTTTTTGTATCTCTGAAAGTGCTGTGAATAACTTTTCCCTTAATGTCGCTAATACATTTTGGCCTTGTTTATATAAATCAACGGCTAAAAGTTCGTACTAATAAATAGAATAGTGGAGTTCTTATGGTTAATTTATTAGCAAATAGTATCTTTAACTAACGAATGTATTGTGAGAATCTTTAATGCAATAAAAGTTTAATATTTATGTAATTAAGTTTTTGTGTTTCTGAGTTATGCTAAGTACACGGAATTACCATATTAGAAATCGAATAAAATACAATTACCAATCAATTCCTTGATTTGAGTGTTAAGACACTATTCCCACCCAGACATTTTTGTTTCGCTATTTTCCGTCGAATTCTGGACCCAAATCAAATCGAAAACCATCAACATGGCTGACTAAATATTATTTTATAGTAAATATACTCGTATTTCTAAGTATCACCCTACTACGAATATTACACTAACCTACTAAGCAAAACGCAGTTTTCTTCCGCTTGCAGTTTAAAACGAGGACGTAAAGCCTATGATTGTGTCGACAAGAAACGTGATTACTATGATAGAGTAATTTCTCCCGTCTGCTTGATGACTGATATTAAATTAATATTGCTTTTCCTTCGCGATTACTATTTCGCAAGTGCTTGATACTTCTGTGATACACTTGTTGTATACGTTCTAAATAAAAGTCAATTGTTAGTGTTTATGATTATATTAGATCGATCTAATGTAATGTAACTTTTATTAGTTCTTTGTCTTTATGGTTACACTTTTACAATTTGTCCCTCTACGAGTTGTGCTATTTAGATAGAGATATGTATGAGTGATGAGTATATTGTTTTTATTGTACCTGTGTGTATTTGTGTCTTACAACGTTAATTTATTTGCGAAATTTATTCTTTTTAGTGATTTCTTATTAAAAGTTGTTAAGAAATGAGCAAACAAATCTTCCTTGATCTATAAATCTTAAACATTGCTGGTAAAAATATAATTTGTATTATTATTTTCATCAATATTCGAATAATATAATGAGTAAAGGATACATTTGCTCGACAGCATTGGTAGGGTTCACGCGAAAGTTTCAAACGTGATATTTGCTTAGGGACGATGCCGCGACTGTGGGTCAATGACCAAGGTATCTCCATATATGTTTGTACATACGTGGTGTATACGAGACGGTAAAAGTTGACGCAAATTATTGCATTTCTGTATATTCGCTTTAATTGTAAAAATATCAGTATTATAAAATTGTTGAAATATATAGTAGTTATGTATACTTCAAAGTGTTTAATTTGTTAGGTAAGTGAAATTATGAAGTATGAATTTAGGAAATGAAACCAGTTTTTCGACATGTAAATAAATGTTATAATGCAGCTAAATTAAAATACACACGCACTGTTGTTATTTACAGAAGAATGTCAATCAACCGTATAATTTGTCCACCATACTTAATAAATATGCGGAATTGCCTGTTAACAACTTTCTTTACAAACACTACCTTCATTCTGACATTGGATCGATCAAGAAATGAAGAACAAAAAACAGTCCTTATTTTTTTATTGGAATTGAATTTATATAACGTTCATGAATAAACATGACACAGAGCGACTCTTAAACTTAAAAAAGTTACCCAAGTTATTTCTACAACTTTCATCGAGTTACGTATTTTTTTACATTTATTATGTGTCCCGCGTAAATTTTCAGCCGAGACGGTTCAAAGTACTTCGGTCGGAAGAACAGTAAGACGGACACCAACAAGAATACAAAATAGTATGCCAATTCAAGTTAAAAAACGTGCAATTCGGTGTAGAGTGCTCTCGTGCACCGATGCTGACTAAAGACCTCGTTGATGCCGTCACAGCTTGAGTATACCATTGTACAGCCTATTGTCTACATTCTAAAAGTCAACTTAAATATATCCATACGGTGTATGGTGAAACACTTCTCTTGTATTCTGTGTTTATGCACTTCCTATGGTTTAGGTGTTCTTGCTGTAGTAGAGAGAAACTTGTTTGTAATCACTGGTCCATCCTTGATGGAAAGGTTAAATAAGGTTGTTTATTTTTATATTAAATAATAGTTCTTACCTTAACTAATAATAATACGTCCTTATCTATATGAATGTCAAAGGCATTGTCCCGATTGATTGACTCATCAATGTCTAGACTGAACCATTAGCGACAGAAATTTATAGTTTAAAGGAAGTTGATTTTACACCGAAAGGGTCGTTTGCAGAGATATTTATTGAAAGTAAGTTATACTTTCAGCACGATGAGTAAAAGTCGTGAAGTTAGTTACTGTTTTTTTTTATTTTTCTCTTGAAACGATGTCAGTCTTTCTATAACTTTTATTTACAACGTGAAATGGAATTGTTAAGTGAAGTTTTTTTTTGCGGGAATTTGAAACAAAAAATATTCTATATTCATCCAAATATAAAGCGGTTAACCATAAAACCACAGACGATTGTTTGATTGCCTGCACTGTGTTCATATTCAATATTGTAGACTTAACTGAATACAGTTTTTTTGTTATTTCTTTTATTTTCAAAATATATTTTATTATGTAAAAATGTCTGGTTTGGACGACAAGAATAATTTATCCATAAAGGTTATCATTTCTATTAATATTGCAGAGTTCCCCTTACATTTTATGTTTCTATAAATAATAAGGAGATATGACAATACTTCACAAGGTAAATAAAATTCATTTTAATATACTAGTGATAGAGTAACACAAACGTGCCTTTAAACATAATTAAAGTAGATTTTAACGTAAATTTTGTGTTGTGCAGATCTGAGACCGCCCTAAAGATTTCGATCAGGTCACATAAACCTGTAAACCTATTCAGGTGTCGAAACACGCGGACAATAGCCGATTTGCAAAGTTACGTCACCGAGAGATGGCGCTCTCACTTTCACTGCGCGTGATCAGTTCGCCTTAGAAAAATTTAATACCGACAGGTATTGATTGTATTTGTTATATTAGATTTATCTCAATGTTGATCTAAGACACTGTGTGGAGTAACTTTTTACTTAATTTTTATTGTATCTAAATGTATTTTGCAAATAATATTTAACAGACAAGCGTACGTAAGCATTATAAAACGTTGCCATCTATGTTTTATTATATACATATTTCTTATATATAAAAATATATATATATGCTTTGTTTACAATTTTTCCATATAAAGGACACGCGGGATTGAATTTGTGACCTTTAGGAAACGTATACCAACGGCTAAATGCAAGTTTTCCTGTAACATAATCATTTTCCTAGTTCCGGTAGCAAAGTTTTTATCAGAATCCAAAAGTACCAAAAGGAAAACTGTATATTTTTCTCTTAGTACCTACTCACTCATTTATTATTTCATATTAAGGTCATGGCCATTTCGATGTCGCTATATAAGGGATAATCACCACGCAATAATTATATATCTTAATACCTTTGAGACCATACATTATATAAGCGTCTCATATTACTGATTAATATTAAATGTTTTATTTTTCTCATAAAGTTTAAAAGAACCTTAGTCGAGTTACAACATGAATTTAAAACTTGCTTCGTTCTCCGACAGTTTAAAAGGTCACATTTATAAAAATCGCGGTTATTTATAGTATTACTTTAAAAAAATATATTATATATGTAGATTTAAATGTTGGTTGGTTGGTGAGGTGGTGAGGTGTGCGTTTGCCAGCAATGGTTGTGAGTTTGATATTTGATATGGATGGTTTTGCAATTCATAAATTTCCTATGAGTGAAATAGATAATGATATCATTTTTATTAGCTTGAAAATGCAAATCATGGCTGCTTTTTGAGAATTAAAAACTCTTACAAAATTACTATACAATAAATCTTCATTTTTCTTTCTCTCTCGCAATTTTGAATGCATATTTTTAAAACTGGTCGTAAATTTCTGAAATTAGCTAATAAATTTTAAATAATCCGCGAACTAGTGTTTATTTAACAAGGTTACACAATGTAGTATTACACACTATTTGTTACGATACAGTATACGTATTTTATGATTCTCCAAGCGAGAATATCTCGTAAAATAGTAAGAATTGTTCGTAAAATATGTAAAGAATATTTCTATTATGTTGAGCACACTTTTTCTTTTTGTTTTATCTTTAAGCTGTAAAGCAGAATAGATATAGATATTGGATCCTTATTTTCCGCAAAATTTTCAACGGAACTCAAAGGTGCGCTTATCTCGATACCAGAGTGAGATAATAAAAATAACTCGTTTCTCTGAATGAGAATTGAACCCTAAGAGTCTCTGAGAAATAATCTTCCCGATTTTGAAATGATGCAAATAAGGCCATTTCATATACGTAAGCTTGACTACTTTGTGGTGTTTCGGGATAAAATTGGCCGTAGCAATAAAAGTGTGAAAATCATATCTAATTTTGTCCAGTATTTTAAATGCTCTTGAAAACTCAAAAATTGTACTTTATTATAGATTATATAAAAATGAGGTATTATTATTTTAATATTCTTAAATCATTTAGTTTTAAGATCAGTGACATGAAACGGCCAGTTGTTATTTTTTTTAACTTTCGCTTTCTCTAAACGGCTGTTTCTTTTGTAAAAGTAAAGGTATAATTGGCATATTGAACTTTTACTTCAGTCTTAGAGTGACAGATAATAATGGAGCTATAGAGGTTGGGAATAGAAATTTAAGAATTAATGTGGTAAGTTATTATTAAATATTTAAATTAATATATATAAAAATTCTTTTTGTGTTTTGAAAAAAAAACACTTATTGAAATATATATTGAGACACATATTATAACAGAATACAGAGAACAGATTATTGAAACACATAACATAATGCGGAGAACTAAAATTTTTTTTTCCTTTTTTAAATAATATGAAATTTAATAATTTGTAGAAATAAAAATATTGATGACGAAACAAGTAAAATTTGCAAAAACGAGTTCTGATCGTGAAATCAAGAGGTCAACATGGGCTGAGTTGATAATGACCTTTTATATTAAAATACTAAATATATTATAATAGAAAAAAATAAACGAAACCTTCAAGTCTAATACGCCTATACATAAACGTGGGTCTAAGTTGATTGTAATTAAAATAATTTCTATTCAATAACAAATATTAGTAGCCATAACTTTTATAATAAAATTTAACGTTTGATCAGATAAAAGCTTAATTAAAATATAGTAACAAAATAATTAGAGATTATCGAAAATGGAGATAATGAAACCAAGGTAATTTAAATTTATACTTTTACTTTTAGTAACTTGAAACTATTGTATAAATACTAGCCGTTCAACCTGGTTCCGCTCGAGTGCACTTCTTTTATTTTGGCTTTATATCTATTTATTTTAGATGAAAATAGTAAAAATATATATATTTATTGATTGAGTAATTTTGAAAGTTTCATTAAAATAAGTTCAAAAGCTTATAAATGAACTAAGTAACAGAGGGCCTCCCACTATTATGTTTTTAACGTTATTATGTATATATCTATACTTTTTAAATATTTAAATTTAAATTAATTTCAAATACACGACGAAATGATCTTGTGTATCCTTTTCTGGTTTGGCAAATTGAGTAGAAGGTCAAATGAAAACTTAGTTTTTCCTTATAATATACTACGTATCTTATACACGTGTACGTACGGTAATTTATCGTTGTCTCTAGTAAAAACTTCAAAATTATTAATTTTTATTAAAGCCATAAATAATTCTTTTTTTTTTCTATAGTTCTGTCACTGGTTTCTTCACTTCCTATTCAGTTTTTTGTGTGGACGCTACTTCAGTACTGCAATTTTGTCCATATCTAATAAAAATCCATGTTTAAAATCCCAAAAAATCAGCTTCTAAAAACACTTCGTTCCCCACTTCCCGCCGGATTCTGGAGGCATAGCGTTTTGATTAGCTAACTAACTCAACGCCTCGCTTTGCCTCGATACCAGAGCGGAGAAATAGAAATATAAATTTAAATAAATATTTAATTTTTTCAAGTGGGGATCAACCCACAATCAGTCACATTTACAATTACACTTTATACCACTGCGCCACGACTGGCCTTACTCTCTCAGAATGCCATCTGATTTCTTCTAACTGTGTTATTACACAAATATTATTTAATTTTAAACTTAAATACATCAATAATTGAGTATGTCATTGCTATTGTATAGTTGCGGGTTCAATCCCACTCGGGTAATAAGTTATTTTTATTTTCCCGTTTTGATAACAAGACAAAACGTTGCGTTGAGTTCCGAAAACGGAGTGTCTTAATATCTTAACTCTCTACTAAGAATATAGATGTCTCATTTTACTTTTTTAAATTTATATATGTTTATTGAATCAATTATTTTTAGGGATTTTTTTGCGGATATTGACTGTTTTAAGGTTACAGCTTGAACATGTTTTTGAAAGGTACGATTGAATTTGTTATATCACGATAATAATAAAATTTAATGTATCCAGTATTTTAAATAAGATATTTATATGTTAAAATTGACTTGAAGATCTTGTTTTGTGAGATATATATTTAACTCTTGTTTTTGTAGTTACTGGTTTATAATTGTATTCTTTTTTTACTTCCTGTACATAATAAGATAGGCAATGGAACCCACTCAGACACTTTCGTTCCCTACTTTTCGCCGTATCTCTTTGCCTCGTTACCGAAGCGAAGACATAAAAATATTAAATATAAAATTTTCTCAAGTGGGAATCGAACCGACATCCTATCACGGTTACGGCCGCACGCTTGTACCTCACTACCCTTAAATAACTGTAAAATAGAGCTTATTATGAGTTTATTTTAGTTATTTTCATAATATCTTGTCATATGGAATATTACCTACTTTGGGGCAACGCTACAGATTGATGAAAATATACATACGCTTTTAAATTAAGGTAATTAACTTAAACAATATAGAAAGTAAAGTACGCACTCATTTATTCTTTACACTGAACTCTTAAACAGAATTCTTATTAATTACTTATCATTGTCAAACGTTATAAAAATACATGATTAAGAAATACATATAATACATATTTATATATCAATATATATAGCGAAAACCAGTCGATGTTATTAAAGGTAAACAAGCTGTGAGCCCCTGTTCTCGATCTGTCATAACAGTAGGTACTCTTAATTTGTGACACAGTTAGATATATGAGCATACATACATAAATAAAATTATTATTGAAAATCTAGTTCATGATTTTCGTACGTACCTTAATTATGACAAATGTGTAAAAAACTTGTTTTTAGTGTTTTTATTTACTTTTTTATCCAAATTTTTTGAGCCAGTGATAATGTAGTGAAATTTTAATTAATTTTCTTACCGTTTTTGTCCTATTTTTTTTTTTCTAAGTGAAAATTCAAATCATAATTGTCACAATGTCTTGGAAACTGCATAAGTGTATTACTATCATGCTGCTGTTTTTTTAGCAAATGATATGAATAATATTCATTTTCCCGTATACATATCGGTCAACATATCGGTAAACATCTGAAATTTATACAAGAAAAAATATTATTTTACATCATATTAAACTATTTTCATGGATTACAGTCGTTTAAATGAGATTAGCAAAAACTGTAATTAAATTATGCATTTACTTTAATTATCATCTAAATAATTAAAAAATAGTACTTTACTCGCAACTCCATTTAGAGTTTAGAGTAATAGATAGTTGAGTCATTATTTCATAACGCTTACTCTGAATTAAGTGAAACACGGTCAAATATAAATGAATCAAAATTAAGAAATAATACTTTTAAAGCCGGAAACCAGTTGTGTTCCGCGTATATTGCACTCGATAAAAGTTTTTATGACTAAATTATGGGAGGATATTAAGATATTCACGTTTTTTACTATAATATGTGCATATATTTTTCATATGGGTTTTTATTTGACTATTGTTAAAGAAAGGAAAAAAAATAATACATTCTTTGTTATATTTAAGCTAAAATGAAAGTAATGCTAATATGGGAATAATCGCAAATAGATCTACACAGCGTCTACTTGATTTCAATCTCTATTGAAGATGAAGTTTTTCTAATTTCCTGCTCAGGCAAGACAAAAAAAAACGCAGCGTTGAATTCCGCCACTCAATATGCAATGATTTGTATTCGAACGAAAGGAATGAAGTACCTTTGCTATAGAACATTCCAACTAGGAAAATCTAGATTAGGAAGAAAATATTTGTTGACAGCAGCTATTCAACACATTGTCTTATTAATGTTCTTAGCGAACGAACACATATTACCACGGATTTAGGTTAATTAGAGACTATTTCTGATTCTATACAAGATGTGATTTCACGCCTCAATTATATTGCCGTTTGTCTCTAAGTTTATATCTTATTGTTGTTTTCTAGGAACAGAAGCTCCTATTTTATAACTTTTTAAATATTTTTTATAGTAGTCATTGTAATTTTATGGTGGTTTATTCAACGATTATATTTTCTATTTTAAATAGGTATACCTCAACGTTAAATAATTACTGACAAAACTATCTATTTATCGGATAAAACTAACTAAATACACGTTCCAGTCACACAATAAACCAAATTTACATTTGTCACGTTCTACAATTCTGAAATAAAAATCGTTTCAAATAAAACCGTGATTCCAAATCTAACTCGGTACACCTAATTCGATCGAGTATTAAGCAATTTCCTAATCGAATGTTATGCAAAAATGACCAGCTTGCATAATAACAATGCCACAGAGAGGCCGACTGTGGCACTCTCTGTGCCACCTCGTTCTCAGTAACGTCAGCTTCACACGGTGTTACGTGTGTTACGGTAACTGTTTAATATGCGCTCGTGTCAAGAGTAAAAGACAATGGGGTCGTGGAAATGTATTGTGTGAAAGGGCCATAGGATTGCGATATTGATGATAGCTAACTATTGTTCACCTGTTTTACTGTATGGGAAGGTTAGGTTGTAATGACCTATGGGAAGTTATTAGTGATGGGATTTTTTTTTATAATTTTTCACTTTCCCTTTTTTTAAAAAAAAAATGCTGTATGTTTTGTATAGTTACGTAAAATGTATTTTTGTAATAATGTATATTTTTATAATATATATTGTTTTAGTAAAGTTGTATAAATTTACAAAAGCGTTTATTTTATTTCACGAGAACGAGAACGAGTTTCATTAATTTGAACCTAATTAGGCAGCTAAAATTAAATTTGTTAGTAGGTATAATGGATTACGGAAAGAGAATAAAGTTTTTTCATTAAAAAATTGAGCCCAGTCGTGGCGCAGTAGCACTGTGGGTTCGATACCCATTCGAGCAAATTAAATATTGAATATTCTCATTACTTCGCTCTGTGTCAAGGCAAAGCGCGGCGTCAGGTTCCGCTACTCAACACGCAATGCCTCCAGAATCCAGCTGAAAATGTAGAACGGATTGTCTTAACGCTATATTCCCTCTGCCTACCCTGCTTAAATGCAGGATACAGGATGATGCAAAAAAAAATTATGACTTAGACGTCACATAAAATAATACAGTAAGTATTTATGCCACTTACACGTGTAACTAACATTTTGACGTTATTTCATTTTATTTTATCCAGCCATGCATACTTTGTCGCGACAGATTCGCAATAAAAACCTGTTATTTTGCTTTAGGTACTTGAAAATTATTCTTTTTTTATATCTTAACTGAACCTCGTTACTTTAAATTTTAAAAAAATCTAGATCTTTGACCTTGTTTGAACAAATTGACATACATAATTATTTTAATTAAGATCTAAATATATATTTTTTTAAAGAGTATTTAACAAATTCTTTCACTATAATCTGTTTAAGAGCAAAATACGTTATTCCAGCGCAACCTAAATAAGTGACCGTCGCAACTCTTTACATTTCCATGTAAATATCACTCTAAATTTAATTTATTATAGAAGTGTGTCACAACTTATAATGTCCAAAATTTTCGACTAGTAATCGAAGTTACTAACTCTCTAACCAGAGCTCTTGTCCTTTCAACACTCTGCCAGCAGCCTGACATCGTCTGCTGCTAACCTCATAGGCCTATCTAAATATATGGCGGATACAGGTTCTCTTGGTTCTTCTTATTCAACAGTTGCCAAACACTTTGCATATATTGTCACTTCACCTAACTGCAGCATCTCTTCCTTTGATTTATTATAGTATAGGATTAGAATATTCTTTTGATGTAGTATAGGATTCTGATATAAAGCCTTAAAGAATGTCAGTGAGAAAAAATCTCAAATTGAAAATCATCATCGTTGATTTGATAGTCATCACAAATTCGTCAATTTCGCAGTTCGATATCAACTATATTAATTCGTAATCGACATATTGTCTTTTCTCATTAGTATGCAACCGCCGCTCAGTGTTTACATACATATGTATGTATAGGAATTATGTGGCACCATTTAATCATTCACTTAGTGTATTCTGATTAGGTTTAGCTATTATTGATAATTGATTGATTTTGTTATAATAGCCATTCTGTTGTGCTAATCGTTTTGAAGTAATTATAGGTATCTGTGAAATATAAAGTTAGCACTTTTTATTTTTATTTATGTTTTTTTTTCCTTAGTTTTCAATTAAGAAACTAATGTATTGATAAACCTGTTCTGTTGTCTATCTTTGGCTTTTGTTAAGTGATGAATCTAAAAGGAATAGTATTGTATTTTTTTACTAAATTAGGGATATGATGTGTTTAAACCATAACTGATTTAAATTAGAACCAAATACACGTAAAACTGAATGGTATACTTAACAAATATACTTCTAAAAATTAACTTTCGTAATCAATTAAACATATATATTTCCATTTTTCATATAAAATTATTAAAAAATATATTTGTAAAAAAAAAGTATACTTTAGATTTATTTCGCACGCCTCGCAAAAGTAAACGTATTGAATAAGAGCAACGATCTTTTAAATTATCTTTTGTAATGCCTCATTCGCGACGCAATTGTTCCACGATTTATGTAACAAATAATTTCTATGGACGGCGACTAATCGGAGTTTTGTAATAATTTAGCAATTATATATATACCAATTACGTATTGTGTGTATGTATGTATGGATGTATGTTGTTTAATACGAAATTATGTATAAGAGGCCAGTCGTGGCGCAGGGACACTAGTATGTGACTGTAAACGCGACAGGTTGTGGTTTCGATTCCCACTATAGGAACTTAAGTAGAGCAGAACTGCCTTCCAAACCGGGGGTAGATTTTTTTTATGTCTTCATTCGACGATTCCAAACTGTTTATAATAGTCTTTTTGAATAAAGAATTTGTTGAATTTGAATCTCCTTCTGTCGACTCTGCTACATGCAGGATACAGCGTGAAGCTGAAAAAGAAGAAGGAAGTAGAGGGTCATACGTCGGAGGCTATTTTATAACATGGAAATATGCTATACTTTCTTGACTTTCATATCCCTACTTAGAAAAGCAAATTTCTTCAAATATTTTATTTGGAAAATTTGTTTACTCCTCCTGATTTAAGCTTAACCTAATAAAATCGAACTATTCTTTACAAATAATTTAAAATTTCTACGTTAACACACCGATGCTAAAAATAATAAAATCAATTAAAATAATTCTATTCGATCAAAGCCAATCTTTGTCTCACATAATCGATTTAAATATCTAAATCAACATTAAACGTTAAAAGCTGATACATATCACGTCTCAGTTATTTATGGAGAGTGACTGCTTAAAGCTCTCTTCTCCATATTAGAGAAACGGGTTTATTAATTGGAATTTTATACCAGCCAAGTTTTTCTTAGAACGGCAACAAGTGTCTATTCTTAGAGTTACGTTCTTAATTAATGAGCTATTTGTTATTGTTAAATATATATTTAGTCTGTAACAATATTTATTTTTAAATTAAAAAAAAAAACAAGTTTGCAGATTCAAGGCTGGCTATTGGCCATTGTTGGTAAACAAAAAAAATATAACAGATACATTTGCTCGTGTGTAGTTAATGGATTATAATTATTAAATATTTATTAAGTCTAATTTAAGTTGTATTTTCAATGTGTTCTCAAGCACAAGAATGTTTCTTACATTAGATATGTATGTATGTATGTGTTTACCAAAAATCTTGATATTTCAATTTTGTATGTTGAGATAATATTTTATTTAATTACTTATATTTTCATTTATAATGGAAACTGAAAACTTCTAATGCAATATATGCATTTTAAAGCTCAGCGTCGATAAGCGTAGTTTAAACTACCATTAACAGTCAAAACGGTGTTTCAACGCTTAGAACTAGAACGATACGTGACACATACATACACACCAATAAAATGTATTTTGTTATTCCATATGAGTGCCTTCGCGAGCACGTTTAAAATAGATTTTTCATTTGCCTACATTTTGGCATATATTTTGGCGGAACTTTTAAGAAGTGAACATTGAGCATATGTCTGATTAAATACGCAAAGGTTGTAGGTTCGATCCCCACTTTAAGAATTGCTTATATTTAAATAATTTTCATTTCTCTTCTTTCTCTCTACAATTGGCAAAAATCGGCGAATGGAGTGTCTTGTCTCGAGATTTTCTTTGTCAAATTTGAATTATAGAGGAGATGAAAATATAAAAATCTCATTTTAAATGGCTGTACATAGTACGTCAATATGTAAGATTTCTCTATGCGTGCACTCGTCGCGTGCAGTGCGTGAACGATCTGCTCTAATTGCAAACAGCTTTCTTATCCTAGGAAGGGAAAGATTTAAACTATTTACAAGACAACCTTTCATAGGTTGTATTTAGTTTGGCTAAGCTTGGTTTTATTGAAAAAAAAATGGATAGAGGGGAACGTAGTGTCTGAATATTAGTTCCCCAGGTTCCTTTTGCCTACCTTGCTATGAGCAAAATACAGCGTGACGCTAAAAGTTAAAAAAACATGAACACGGTGTTTGTATATTTTACTTACTTATGCATTTAGTAGGATCTTTCTCGCATGACCTATTGTTATTTGATAATGCACCAGCTGTTAAATGTGAAGAACAAACGTAACAGAATTTTATCGTTTGCCATCTGCTTTAGTTTGAAACATAGTGTTATGGTAAAAAATACAATCTCAAATTTATACCCATTTGCTATATTTGGTTTTAAATTAATATTAAACATACGTATGATAAGGCAAAAGAAGTCTTTTTTATACATGGCTATATATTTTTTTAAATATTAATAATTTACACTTAGTTTCTATGTTGGTTTCCTGCTTTTCCATGTTCTTTCCTAGGTAGTTATTTTATAAAAGAAATATAGTTTGGATTTCATTACGATTTAAATAGGGTGACTTTAAAAAATAATTGAAAATGAAATGATGATAATCTAGATATATGATTATAATCATTTCATAAAACCACAAAGTAATTAATTAAGGAAGGCACCTATAACGATAGAATAAATAAAACAACGTTAAGCTCAAGTAAATTGAAATTTCCTCAGCTTATCTTATTGCTAAGTATAACGTGACTAATTTGAATAACAAATCAATTTGTGATGTTTTAACGTAATATTAAGCAATTCGCAAGAAAAATATGAAGGTCATATATATGAAGAATTAAATGGTATTAAAATTTATGTTAATTTTTACACTAAGGAAGGTGTTTATTTAATAAAATTATGATGATTTAAATGATTTAAAAGAAAAATGAACAGATGACTTGTAAAGGAAAAAACGTTAACATATTCAAGAAGAAAAATCTAATTATTCTTATTCAATAGAAATCTCATTGTTTTCCTGAAAGAAATCGCCACAACCAAGTTTCCAAAGTCAAAATACCAAAGCCATCGAAGGACGTGGAAACAATTGGAAAGTATGGTTGTTATCGCCCCCTATAAAAACAGTCACCTGTCGACGCAAGGCTGCTTTACTTTCCGGCATTGTTATCTTCGTTTGTTTTGTAATAGTCGTTCAGTCTGTCGGATGTGTCGTTCCTACACTTTGGTGCTCTGAATTTGGAATTTGGTTGGGATTTTGTTATGGCTTTCTTTGATAAGATTTTGTTAATATTCATTTGGCTGGAATGTTTTAAGTCGTTGCGCAATTTTTTATATATTTTTGGTGAGTGATTGATCGTCGGTTTAAATCTTTGAAAGATGATGATATATCCAATTTGATTATGCAGATTCATCAAAGAAGTGGTAAAAGTTTAATAAATGTTATGGTGCCAAAGCGTAAAGTTTATTCACCCAAGCAAAATACGATATTACTTAGTTTTCTCTCCCTTTTACACGAAATTCCGAGATGTGAAAAATTAAAAATAGAAATGAATGATGATGAATTTATCTACTCCATTTTTTTCTACCAACAAACACATTGCAAAGGCCTGGTAAATAAAGATAATTTTTGTTTGCTGAGAACTGTCACCTGCTGATATATACTTCGAATGCGTATCTCGAAATGGTTTATCAATGCCCTATTTAGTTGAACCACTGAACTGATTCGCATCTCTATCTCTTTATATATGGAACGTCCTTATCTATAATGGGAATTTGTGGAAATTTTCCGAAAATTCTTTTTCATATTGAATATATTTAACACTTTTTTGTTATGTAGAAGTTATTATTTTTATTGTTATCGCTATTGTATAAAAAGTATGCTTTAAAATGATTAATCTTCGCTTTTTCTTATATTAAAATTAAATGGTAAACACCAAATTAAACTTCTAACATTTATATATTTAACATAAAGACACAATATACCTATATCAACACCAATAAACTACTATAACCTATACGACTCGCCATACAATTGATGGAGCGGAAACGACTACCGCATGATCACTGACACGATTTACTCCGTACCAGAGGTGATATGCACTTGTCATTAATACTGTTCATTAATAGTTAGTTCTTATTAATTCAGTTTACTTAGTTATTGTATCGTTAAAAGCATATAGCTTGAGAAAGTACTATTTTCATTTGTTCATCACATATTTTACATAGTTTATTATAAACATGATAACGCGACTGTTGTGGGTTCGATTCCCACTTGGGGGAAAGAAATGTTATTCATTTATATTTGCGTTTCTTTTGCTCTGTTAACAAGGCCGAGCGCGGCGTTAAATACCGCAATTCACATGCAATGCCTCTGAAAATAAGGAATGGAATGTCTTAACACTAAGTTACCTCTCCCTACACTCGTATATGCAGGATACAGCGTGAAGCTAAAAAAAATGTGAAAGAATAGTAAAAGTCGGAAACACAGTAGGTATAGGTTTTACATAGGTATGAAAAATCAGTAAAGAAGACATGCTATACTACAAAAGTAATCTAAGATATACTACATAACCTGTAGTATACTTACATATATGTACCTAACATATATGTACGAGTATATCGTGAAGGGCAAGGAAAAAATAATAAAAAAATATTGTTTATTATTGCCTTACAACACGATACTTACACATGGAATGATTATAAACTTAATTTAGCTCTATAATAAAATAATTAAATATAAATAAATGTACCTAAGTATAATATTTGGCCTTAAGGCATTTTGGCCATTTTCTGGCACGAAATTCTATTAAATGTCTTCTTTAAGATTTTTATTCTGCTTTCAATTCTGCAGCAACGTAAGAAGGATTTTTTAAAAAGAGAAAGACGTTGATCACACGTTTAATTAAAAAGCTAATTTCCTTTTAATTGTAAATTTGTTGCCGGGTGTAGTGGCACAATGTCTGACTGTAAACATGTCGGTTGTGGGCTCGATTTCCACTACGGGGAATGAGAAGTTTTACTTCCTCGCTCACCCGATAACAAGACAAAACACGGCGTTGAGTTCCGCCACTCAACACGCCTTGTCGCGAAAAGTGGCGAATGGAATGTGTTAACACTAGGTTGTCTCTACCTATGCTATGCGAAAAACAGCTTGAACCTATTTGATTCTTTTTATCTTCATGGATCTCTCAATTCTGGCGTGATGGGCAAAAAACACCTTTTTCAAGTTGACTTGAAACAGTGACAGACAGAATGTTAGAACTCTCTGTCATACTTTACGGACATTAAAAATAAATCTCTTATGTCCTAGGTACCTAGTTGCCCTAGCAATGTCCTTCTAACTACTATAGTACTACTAGGATGGAGGCTTTTTTGTTACTTACTTTTTTTATGAGTAGCAAGTTCAGTTTAAACAGTACGTATTTAATTAGTAGTTATTTAACCTTTTATAACTATTAATTAAAAACGTACTGTTTAAACTAAACTTGCCAAAGCAAAAAAATGTATATTTTATTAGATATAACTTCCAATTATAATTCTTTTTTGTATCGACAATCGTCATATACATTTTTAATATAGAACGCCACGACGTCTTTTTAAAGAAAAACACACAAATAGAAATTCATACGAAAAATATATAAAGTTTATTGAGACCAAGGTCGATTCGGCCCGACCTTTGCGTGGGTTAAGCCAAAATAAAATTATTATCGAAAATAGACTGATAACGGAAATGACAGTGTAAGAGTCGTTAAAGACATTTATTGGTCTCGTGATTGTTAATAGATTTATTTTCGATACAATATAGCCCTTATTGGTGTATCAAAGTGGCTAGGAAAACCTCAATCGATATGAATTAATGGCTGGCGCGGCTAGGTTTATTTGTTGAGTAACGACTCTATATTCGTTGTGTATTTGTAAGGTAAGGTTATATAATAAACTTGCTTGCTTGCTTTTGTCATGGAAATAGCTAGTTTACGTTGAAATTATTAAAGTTACCTATTATGGCCTTTATATATGGTTTTCTTCGATAAATGGAATATGCAACATTAAAATAATTATGTCAATTTTTTTTAGGTTTATGATATTAGTATAGATTTCAATGTAATACAACTTTTACAGGCTAACTGTACCCTATAATCTGTTTTGTAGAGAAACATAATGGGTATTAACACTTAATAGGTATCTCATTAAAACGAACTTATTAATATAAACATATATATTAAGTTGAGGTCAGTCGTGGCGCAGCGGTACCACGGTAAAACCGACTGGTTGTGGGTTCGATCCCCACTCGAGGAGATGAAATATTTACTTAAATTTATATTTCCATTTCTTCGCTCTGGTGTTGAGGTTAAGCGCGGCGTTGAGTACTGCCACTCAACACGCAATGCCTCCAAAATTCGGCAGAAAGTGGGGAATGGAGTGTCTTAACACTAGGTTCCCTCTGCCTACCCTGCTGTGTACGGGATACAGCGTGATTTATTTGATTTTTATATATTAAGTTAATTTTACATAAATTTCTTGGATTGAGTCCAAGAATGCAGTCATCTTAAAATTTCATATGAAAGTTTAAGAAATTTTAAAATGAATTATTGTTTCGTAACAATATATTATGATATTAAATTGTAAACTCTAAATATAAAACGCTTTTCTAAATCCTGAAAGTATCGAAGTATTTATTAATATTGAATTTTATACCCTACTGTTAGGTAATAAAGTATATTTTCAATTGTTCAATGCCAGTGGAAGGCGGCGACATCTCTGCCAAGCACCGCGTCCAGCTTAAGTTATAAACAAACGCGAATAATTAATATTGGCTTATCAAAAATTGCGATGCATGTATGACTATAGATAACTAATGTATATTTTTACTTTATTTTTGTATGTGTAATGCCTTTAATATACTGTACATAATTACATAATCTCATCTCGACTCACGAGGAGTTTAGCGGAAAATATACTCTGCAATATAATTTCTAGGTTCAGTATAGTACTTTGTTAATTTCATTGAAGTAGGTACGATATATATAAGTTTATATGAACATGTAGATTAATATGTACATAACCTTATCTAAATATATTCTTGTACTCCGATAAGCTTTCACTAATAATAATAAATATATTACTGTGTGTGTTTGTATATTACAATTGTGACGTCGATGTTCTCAAGGTATTTTATTCAATGTCTGTCAAGGTATAGTATATTTAAACCCCTCGCGTCTTCAACCGCTTGTCCAAATAAATATTAAATATTTTGAATTACTTTCGTGTACTAATAACATTAGCATTTACACATTGAAAACTAAAGTTTTAGCCACTTCAATAATAAAGTTGTAAAGTTTTGTAGCAATATAGTTTAATCAAAACCAACACTAAATGTTAAGAAAGGTTGCTAAAATACAATATTGAAAAATACATTTAAATCGGCTGTATCGGCTTAGGCTGTTTCTGAGTTTATGTCGATAAGATGTATTTATAAACGAAAATCACTTCAATTATAAATACCGATCGTTCGTGGCTTGTTACTTAAATTTAAAACAGGCCTTGATTAATTGAGAAGGCCGCTTATAGACCTTTAGGATTCAGTATTAATCTTTTGCTTGCAAAATACTTGTCTAAGAAAACGGCCTGCTACGGACGTATTTTTGCATCTTGTTAGGAGTAGGTATTATTTATATTAAGTAATAAATGTATGTATATTTTATTTATTGTGTGACCTTGTGTCGTAGATATACTTAATAGTAATTTATTAATTATGAAATTAAATTCTTAATTTTTTTTTATGGAAAGAGAAAAAATGACTAAACATTTCTTGGTAACGCTATATTTATTGTAAATCAACAATTTATTAAAGAAACTTTATTATATAAGTAAAAACCTGTTTACTTTTAAGCTGTTCTCTAAAATAAAGCGTGTTTAATTGGGAAGTTATCTTCGAAGGGCTTATCTAGTATTATTCAAAAGGTTACATAAGAGTTAAATTACCTACTTCTACATTCAAAGTTGTTTTTTTTTAAAATATTTTATAATCTTTCAAAATAGCCATAATGTAAATGATTGTTGTTTTTTTTTAATAATTTGGACTAATATTCAGTCGTAACAGTTACTTACTTTTAATATTGAACTAGTGATTATAAATATTAAGCAATTGACCTGAAAAGCCGACGTGATATAATCGAGACCTTGCGAAAAGCTCTCGTTTCACTTATTAACGTACATACAGCTTTATACATTCTTATAAATATATATATTTTGAGGCCGTAGTGGTGTAGCGGTAATTTGACTGTAAACGCGACGGTTGTGGATTCGATTGTTACAAGGGGAAATTAATTATGTTTTTTTGTGTGATCTATTAAAAAGATAAAGCTCTGCGTTGAGTTAGGTCACCCAACATTCAATCTCACAATTTCCTAAAAGTTTCTAAAAAGGAAGAAAAATTTACAATCATCTGTATAAAAAAAGATCGGAGTTTTAAATTTGTAAGGAAGTTATTATTTGTAACCCATTTGAGAGACTCCTTAAGCACATGTATAAAAAAAATAATTTCAAAAGAATAAGAACACAAAATAGTTTTTTTAATAATTTAAATGATTTCTGTATTCAATACGAAAAAATCATTAATCTATTTAAGCTTCAATAAACATAATTGATCAATTCACATATACATACATTCTAATTTATTTAACATAAACGGTCCAACTGTAACTTAATATGAAGTAACCACACTTAATATGAAGTAATCGACACCCTCGTGTGAATGATGACATTGAAAGATAATAGCGGTAGGAAATATTACACTTCGCGCTGTCCCATTATTTTTATAGTCACTGTCATCGATGAATATAAATAAACTTGTTTCAAAATATTTTTTTGTAATTTGGAACTAACTATAACTTAGTGACTTATCACGTCTTTCTCCGTTTTTTTCAAAATTTTCCTAAGTTAAGATCCTCCTACTTTAAATTTTATCATTAATTTTCATCTGTGGTTAACTCAATTCATATGTAACTTTATCTTGAACGGCTACAATATTAAATGGTAGTATTATAGCGAATGTTTCCTTAGCAATACTATATTTAACTTCAAGGATACAACTATTAAAGGTTGCAGTGTTTGTACTATTGCACTACATTTAATATCAGAGAATTATCTTCAGAAATAGTTACTTATACCTATTTATCATATATTTATGTTTTTATGTCTAATACATCTATTAAAGCTTTTGAGCATATAATTTTACCAACAACATTTATTTTAAGAACTTTTAGACATATACAAATAGAATATATAATAACTGAAAATAATTCTTTTTGGCATTAGATTTACTTAAATTTCTCCAAGATTCGGCGAAAAGTGGGGAGCAAAAGTATCTTAACACTAGTTTACCAGGTCCCCTCTGTCTACGCTGCTATATGTGGGATGACCGTGAAGCTAAATAAAGTAAAATCTATACATCCTCATGTCACATAATTCGACATTTTCCATGGACTGTCATTTGCCATGACATCATCCCATTATGTCACTGTTTGGCGTTACGCTTAATGGTTGAATAAATATGGTTAGCCTTTGATGTTTTGACTTATTAGGTTACAACACGCTTCATGTACAGCGATACTAATAATAATTAATTATAGAGATGATTTAATACATATTAAGATAACTTATGTAAAACATATTTAATATCAGTAAGGTTTCTTCCTTTTAGATTTTTTGCACAAGGAACTTCTACTACTTCCTAATTCATTTATTTCGTTTTATATTGTACTATTGCAGCACTTATTATATTTAGAAAAGGTACAAACTCGTTAATAAAACCCACTGAAAACAATGGTTTTAAAGTAGTATTGTTTTATATGTTTTAACTATAATTACTACCACGCTGGTAGCCATTGAGGCCGATGCGAAACGTGGGCGTGGCGCTAGTGTAACACAAATGATGCTCATGATTAATGAGTTTCGACTTCTTCATATAAGTTCTATAATATATAGTATTGTAATGCAAATTTCACTTGCCTAAGTCGTTACGTCTTAGATAATTCATTTTCTATGTCAAAGTGACTTGTTTGATCTTATATAGTGAAATTATTTTTATTTTGTTGTTGTAAATAATCATTCTCAATACTGATGTTTAAAAAGATATCGTTTGCCTTCAGCAAAATAAAATTTGAATTTAATATTTGAGTTATGTTTTTATTTACAATCATTTTCCATATTTTACAGATTAACTTACCTAGTTATATTTTGTTTTTAAATTTGAAATCCATCGCTAGACGTAGTCTTTTCAGTTTAGGGGAAAACCTTAATCATAAAAAAAACTTTTATTACTTTATATTATTTTTATATTTGAAGATTATATGCTATGAAATAATATATCGATTTTAAGCCATTTATATTAATTGCAATATGATACACAATGCCGCTTCACGTCAAGTATTTTCGGTATCGACCACTCTCGTGCCAGTGGCGGTCATTGAAATTTTATCACTGCTCTTTATTGGTCCATACCAACTTTGGCCTTACATCGTTTATTTTTTAAAGGTTACACTCAAAATAAAATAATGAACACTTTTTAAGCAATTAACAGACGATAAAGTGAATTTAGTGCGAAAAATGGAATAATCAGTGAAATATACAGTAAATATAACGTTTCAAAGTGGCGAAGTCAGAGTCTCGCGTCGTGTTAGTGGGCGATGGTCAAGAGGATGGATGTTGTTGTCCTGGTATGAGGATCGCAGACATCGGTGGAGTTCTCCTTGAAGCCGCTAAGCTGACTAGGTCCTGGTTTTGCCAAAGGCCAGATTACGGGTAAGATATGGAGATATGTGTAATTAAATTTTAGATATTTTTTAAATGAATATTTAGAATATTCATTGATATTATACTATTTTTGGGAAATGAAAAATATATTTTGAGCAGTGCTTAAATATGTATCTTCGTATAAATCGAAATGAAAAGTTCAATTTCACTTATGAAATCATTTAAAAAAAATTGAAACCAACTCGTAGAAAAGCAATTTACTTTCATTCGCCACATGGAGTCGGTTAAAAACGAGAGCAATCCATTCCGTCAAACCAGGCAATCTCCCACAAACGCTGCCCGGCTTAATAACCGACCAGTTTTTCTGAAACTGGGTCGTTCCTGCAGCCAGCGGGTGCATTCATCCGTATTAATCAAGTCGGTGCAACTGAATAGGCCCCTGCCAACAATGGGGGGAGTGGGGGGGGGGTTGTGTCTCGCTCTATTTGACAAATAAAATGCAAACGATACCTTCCAAGTGCCCTAAATACAGAATCACGAACTCTGGAAAGCGCAGTAATGAATTACTCGAAAAAAAAAACTTCTTAATTATATTTTTTTACATATAATCTTGTTATAGTTTAACTTGTATATATTTTCAGTTAATGCTTAAATGTTTCAGTATTTTTAATGAAAATTCCGACCTGACCTGAGATAATTTCAATTGCGGCCGTCGGGAAATGACCGACATTCGTTTCAGCCGTGGTGCTGTAATATTTAAAGATATTTAGTGGTCGTATAATTTCATATTTACGTTCCCTAATGTAGATAATAGATTTAACACATGAAATTATAAGTAATAAACTAGTTAAATTATATGAATAAAAACATGTTCCATATCCTTAATTAACGCCTTCATTTTAAGTATTTATTTTCTTAATTATATTATTATACTCTCTTTGTTTGTAATATATTTTCAATTTTCATTTTAAATTAGCACTCGAAGCCGTATCTCCATCTATTAACATAATAGAGTACAAACACTGCAGCAATTTAACTGTAGTATCGAATTTCCTATAATAGGCGTGCTGCAAGGCTTTATTTTGGCGACGCTCCAGCCAACACAAGAGTTACATATTAATTGGCAAGCTTTGTCCGACGATAAGTGCGTCATAAAAATTCACAGTTAGCATTGATTTTAATTTTACCCCCGAATTTGTAATAGTAATTTTTCTCTATCATATGGGAGTTGGTGGTGAAATTTAAATTATAGGTCATTCGATTATTGTCTTTTGTGGAATATTTAAAGTGTTAGAACTAGATACCGATACTAGATACCTAGTTGTGGGTTTGATTCCCACTCGAGGAAATGAATATTTTTTTTATAAAATATAAAAAAAATATTCATTTTCTTGCTCTGGTAACGAGCCAAAGTGCGGCGTTGGGTGTGTCTCAACACTAGGTCGCCTCTGCCTATCCTGCTATGCGCAAGATACAGCCTGAACCTAAAAAAAAGCAAACATTTTGATCATTTTCTTTATATTTTTGAATAGTCAACGAAATTCACATGAACTTTTTTATCTTTTTATTTAACTTTTTTCAAAAATATTTAAATTTAAATTGTATGTCGTTATTATAAAGCCATACAAATTGCAATTTACATAGTAACAACATAATCTCTCTTAATATTTACCCGCACTGTTTTATCATCACTGCGCCAAAGTCCGCGCTTAAGTGCATTTACGTCGGATCCTTTAAGGAAATGTAAATCTGAAATATCTATGTAAATTGAAGTGCGACGACCAATGAGAGACCGCAGAATTTTGTTTTACAATCTTATCTTTTAAGTTTATTCGTACGTTCGTTGTGTTGTGTACGTCGTTCAGTGGCTGTGTTATTTTTGTTACTTACTTAAATTTACGCTATATCCCTAGCAGAGTAGTCAGAGAGAACGGAGCGCCAAACGCTACGGTCTCTACATACCACTTTCGTCTACTGTCATCAACCCCTTTATACATGCCCTCCGGGGAGTCTCTTTCTTCTTTATCTCTCTTATAGTTTTATCCTTACCTGAGGCTTTATAATCCTGTCATGCTTTCTTCTTTCTTTCTATTCTTTCTTGCACTTCATCATCCCTCCATTCGTCAATATATAATCAAACACACTTTTCTCTTCTATTCGCTCCGATGTATACATGTGAATTTGTTTGCGGTCAAACATTGTATTTGTCACTAACAAATTCCTTTTTTTGCAAATTTTCATTATAAGCTTTTCAGCCTCATTTATTCTCTTGTCACTATACCTAGCACTCCCTCGTTACCGCTTCGTGCAGTTCCGGACCATCCGTCCACGGCCTAGCTGTGCGCTCTCGCGAGGTTACACGTGGCAGATGGAACGTTGGAGCCCTCGGAAGGGCTGGCAAGGGTCGCTGCGGGCAAGTCTTCCATCGTGGACCCCCCTTTATTAACATATTAATTTTATTACAGATATAAGAAAATTATGATAACTATACGGGTTTTGTTTAATATTTTTAGCGAAAGTTTAAAAAAAATGTGGATCTATTGAAAATATATTATTTTAGCTTCACGCTGTATCCTGTACGTAGCAGAGGGAAGCTAGTGTCAAGACATTCCGTTCTCCACTTTCCACCGAGTCTGGAGGCATTGCGTGTTGAGTGACGAAACTCAACACCGTGCTTTGTCCCATTTCTATAAATTAATATTTTATTGCGTAAATAACTACAATTATTTACGGCATTTGTATTCGCCTTATGATTTCAGCGACTTCAATTGCTAGCTACATTTATTTTCTAACAATTTTCAACTTATCGAACTTTCGTCGTTCTGCAACTAGAATTTATGTTTAAACTGTATTTCCATTTAGCTTTTGTATTTCAGCTGAGGTGGTGCAGTTTATGTGGGTGTTTACTTAGTTCGTATACTGGAAAACATGATATATACATATGCTTTTGACCAGTTTCAGCAATAACCTGACCTAAATTTGGGGAACAATTAGAAAGTAAATTGTTACCGGTGTTCCTTGACGTTCATGGTGATATAGTAATTTCTGGGAAAATTGATTCCTGCCTAAAGTTATGTTTGTGTGTTCTACTTTGTAAGGCTAAATCATGCATATAGTTAAATCTCCTTCTTCTTCTTCGTCCTGGCTTTATACAACGACCACGATCCTGTTTTTCAGACCGCGTTACGCGGTACATCCACCTCAGCCTCTTCATTTCTGCATATAGTTAAAATTATCTTTAAAAAACTAAAGGTAAGCCATAGCGTTAGGGAAAAAATGTAATGTAAATTAAAATAATAATAAATATTAAAAACCAGTGTTCACTATATTCTGATAATAACTATAATACAAATCAAATATACGATATATTTGTACACTGATTGAGTACATTAAATATGAATTGAGGTAGCGTCGACGTTACACTCGGGCCTCCACAAAGGTAACCATTAAAATTTAATGGCATACATTTTAATAGCACTCTAGTGCAGTAGCACGATGCTAGTGTTTGTTTTTCTAATATAGTTGCTTGTATCGGTTTGGTTAGTTTCCGGACAAATGCCGATGGATAGAATAGTAATTAAAAAATTGATAAACAACTGAATTGTCTTATATAATTATATATGAAAAATTTTCAAAAAGTTTCACTCTGTATCCCGCACACATCAGGATAGGCAGAGGGAACCTAGTGTTAAGAGATTTCGTTCCCTGCTTTTCGCCGAGTTCTGGAAGTATTGTGTGTTGAGCGGCGGAACTCAACGCCGCGCTTTGCCTCGACACCAGAGCGAAAAAATTAAAGTATAAATGTAAATACATATTTTATTTACCTCGAGTGGGGATCGAACCCACAACCAGTCAATTCTACAGTCACTCTTTGTGCCCCTGCGCCACGACTGACTGCCTCGGCCTAATATAATTAATTTAATTAATAATAATTCTTAGACATAATACAAAAAATATATATTTTACTGAATTAAAATGGTCTAAATTCTTTCAACTTGCAATCTTCCCACTGGTCCCAAAGAATGTTTTAGAAAAGCGTCTTTAGAATATTTACCATGTTTTCTCAGATTCCAAAGAACAAACGCTCATCCGGAATTTCGCTTTGATATTTTAGACAATTTAAATTACGATTACAGCCTTTGCAAGCTTTGTTATTTGTTGTAGCGTAATTAGCCACCTTAGATAAAGGGATGGTGTAAAGATATCTTATTTTCATAGAAACTTTGTAAATTTTTAATAAAGTTTTCGTATATAATAAAAAAATATATATTCAAAAATCCTAGTGTAAGTACTCTCCTTAAACTTATTTTTCTTTTGGCTTAGTTTGAAATATTTTTGGATAGAAGTTATTGAAAATAAAATAAATATCAAAACCTAATTAGACGATATTTCTAAATACGGATCAAACCAACAACCATCGCGTAAGGTATCTTCAGTTCACTACAAGAAGTTCTAATCACCTTCATTCTAATCAAATTTTATAACTTGCCGGTCGCCAGTCGTCGCGCAGGGGCACAAAGTGTAACTGTAAAATTGGCTGGTTGTGGGTTTGATCCCTACTCGAGGAAATGAAATTAATTAACATTTATTTTTTTATATCGTCGCTCTGGCTCCAAGGCAAAAATCCGGCGTGGAGTTCCGCCACTTGAGAACGGAGTATCTTAACACTAGTTTCCCTCTGCCTACCCTGCACTGTGCGGGATACAGCGTGAAACTGATTTAATTTGATTTGATCTTGATAATACAGTAGTTTAGGTAGATATTGAAAGCAGTTACGCATATTAGCCTCAAAACCGCAATACTGCATTATTACATTATTAGAGTGTAGCACCTAATATCAGTCATTTGGATAATCAGAAATTCAAGAGCAGCTCTTGAAACTACTACATTCGACATTAGAATTTTAATATGTATGTTAATGTACATGTCATTTATATATTTTTTTATATTTTCACTTGATGAATTTATAAATTAATTAGGAAAAATATTGTATAACTAAGTATGTTATTTATGTTTTACTTTCTTTCTCTCCATATAAAGTCATTGTGTTTTTTGTCTAAGTACCGTAAAAATATGATGTTATGAATACGTTACCATAATACATAATCCAATTTGCTACAATTTTCTGGCTTAAAATATATTGTTACTTAAGACGCCTTATTGCTTTAAGAACGCAATTCAGTTTTAAATTTCTCTAGCCTTTACCAGTCATTTCTCTTGTGTTGATGTCCTTAACGGTTGTCAATAATCATTTTCACACCGACGAGGCATTTTAAAAAAGAATGAAGAGAAAACTTTAAACGTATGAGTTGTAGTTGATCCTATTTACTCATTTTAATAGTGACCGGTTTTTTATTAGTATGGAGTTATATTATGTATATAGTTATCGTTGCAAAAAATTACGAACATAACTAAAGATACTCCAATTTGTGCCAACGTAATATCTATTTAACAATAAAATTGTATAAATGCAAAAATAAAATTGTATATCAGCACGCAATGTCTCCAGAATTCGGCATAAAGTGGGGAACAGAGTATCTGCCTCTGCCTGCCCTGCTGTGTGCGGGATACAGCGTGAAGCTGATTGATTATTAAATTGTATAAAATAATAACTAAGTCTTAAAATAACAGCTGTAAGAAAATTCAGACCAAAAGCTTATCATTATTTTTATCAAACTTCAACATCAACTCGAATCGGTGTAATGATAAGACGACATTTGCATTAGTACCTAATATTAGCTGTAAAGGAGAAATAAACATCTGCTATTTACTATCTGTGGTGGTTTTCACGAACTTTCTATAAAGTCGTGACTGTCTCTTCATATTGTTGTTGTCTAATACAAATACACGATTCTAAGATTTCCAAACGCTTTATAAATATTGTGTTATATTCTAGGTAAATGTTGTTGGTGCAGTTTTCTCTATCTTTCGCTATCACTTTAATCTTAGAAATATTCTTAGCTTCATACTGTAGGAAGAGTTCCTCAACCTCCTTTCCCCATACAACCCCTAATTTTAGAAACATTACGTGTTGGATGGCGTAGCTCAACACCGCTGCGACGGTCTCTAATCTAAAATTCCGCAATCAATCCTATTAAGTGCGGAATTTGTATGCATATAAAAAAATCTACATTTGATTTGTTAAGCCTTTGATCATTTAATCAATTTTATTTAAAGACACTTCCGTTCCCCACTTTCCACATAAAATAATAAATATTTAATTTACTCTACTTTATCTAATACTTTCTATAATTATTACCTACGTATTTTCCAATCTACTATAGTAACATTTCATAATATATATATAACTTCAACTTAATCTACTTCTAGAGATAAAAAGTTTTTGGGTTGCCAAGTAAACACACATTTTACAAGTGACGCTCTGTTTACGTCGCGAGTCGTAACCGCTGAATAGAAACCCCGATTTTCTCCATCATAACATGTTTTTCTTAGAACCTTTTTTATATTTATGTTGTTTACATTTCATTTCGTGTTGTTGATCTAATATTAGATCTGTTTATGAGAAACATATGAGAATAAATATCGTTTGTTGCGCTTCAATCGAGCCTTACACGGTATAAGGAAGGAATGTGGGGTACCATTTGATTTTATCAAGATAATTTCTTATTTTATGTGAATGAATATAAAAAATATGGTTGAAGATTCGATCACCTTTGTGATATGATTGCGGCGTTAAGTTTCTCCATTCAACATGCGATTCCGGCGGAAGTAGAGAACGGAGTAGGTTGACATTGAGATCTGTCTGCCTTCCTTGATATATGTGAGATGCAGAATAAAGTGAAAAAATAAATACAATACTAAGTACTATATAGAATGTAGGTATCATAAAATTTGTATAATGAAAGCATCAAAATCTATATTAGCCTATATAGTGGGTGATACAAATCACTATTATGTACAATTATTTATTTTAATTAGAACGACTCCGTGTCTTGCCTTTTTTACTCCGAAAATCTTGGTTTTGTTACTATTATTATTTGAAGGAAACGAATAAATGAATATAAACAAAATATGTATTTTTTGTACTCATATAATAAATACAAAGTTCTTTGTGTATTATATTTCTATTTAACATATATTGTTAATCGTGTCAGGTAGTAAAAAGTGTAGGTAGTCTCGACATGTCCAAACATTTAAGTGACTATGAAATATCTAAGTTATAAATACACACTATCTCACAATGCTTAAGACTGACTTCTAAGTTATCTGGAACGTAGCTATTTACTTTTACTTTAGTTGCAACTTTGTGGAATGTTCCAGATAAATGAAAGTACAGAAAATAAATTGTACTGAAATGTTCATCTTTATCTGTTTGTTATGGGTTTCAATCTAGGTTGATTATTATAACGAAATAAAATAATAGATGTTATTTTATGATAATTTGCTGTATTATTGCTTTATGAGTTGCATAGATTCAATCACTTGGTGTGAATTTAAAAAAAATATCTTCACTTTAACTTCTTCCACATTACAGGGTAGGCAGAGAGAACTTAGTGTCAAAACACTTCGATCTCCGTTTTTGCGTCTGGGTCTGTAACTCAACGGCATATTTTTTCTTACGTGCGTGTAAATTAAAATAATTCCCCCGAATGAAATTCGAACTGCAGATCACCCTCCGCTGTCCCACTGCACTAAAATGGCTAAAGTAATCGATCTGTTATTAACAAGAGGTAAACATATTTTTCAGTATATTAAATTTATGGTCCTGCGTGGTACTCTTTAGTACTCGAGAGTCAAACCAAGAACAGTTTAACTGAAGTACGAGTACTCAATGTCAAATATGTTATAAATATTTCTATATTTAAATTAAATTAAATTTCTACAGGTTACTTAATTTAGCAATAGAATCTCGAGTATTTAGATAATTGAAATATACTATTAAATAAAAATATCATCAAAGAGCTTTGACCTGATAGTATTGACGTTAAACTACGA
The DNA here is from genome assembly GCA_021202915.1 of Heliconius himera. Classification (NCBI taxonomy): domain Eukaryota; kingdom Metazoa; phylum Arthropoda; class Insecta; order Lepidoptera; family Nymphalidae; genus Heliconius; species Heliconius himera. Next base: position 7,425 of record JAJHJA010001371.1, on the reverse strand, counting down.
TTAGCTTTTAAGAATTACTGAGTGTATTAGTTAGTATTAGTAATTTAAATGCATACAATAACTAAATTTTCCTAACTGTGATATGAACGCTCTCAAAACACAGATCAACAGGCATAAAGACCCGACAAATTAATAAAACAAAACATAATAAAACCTTTATTACGGTAAAACATAAAAAATTACCATTCGCTAACTAATATTACAGTCGGTAGCTCTGCATGACCGCCCGCGGCCGTGGTCATTGTCAAGGAACCATTCCGCACTCGTGATTACCAACGCAACGTAATGTTAGTGTTGCCTTATTCTTATGTTTTCTTTTCTTTCTTCAGCTTCACGCCGTATCCCGCACGTAGCAGGGGAGGGAAAGGAAACCTGGATACCTAGTGTTAAAACACTTCCGTTCTCCACTTTTCGCTCAAGAGCACGGCGAAACTCAACGCCGCGCTTTGCCTTGTTACCCGAGCGCGGAAATCAAAATATTAAATATTACATTTCCTCGAATGGAAACCATAACTTATCTCGTTTACGTCGCTCGCGTGTGCCTCTGCGCCATTACTGGACTTCTAGTCTTATATAGTATTAATGTTTATGTTTCTGTACTTGTGTGTAGTGGGTATAGTGTTGTAAGAATGTATCGGAATATTAACAACGGTTGTGAATACTTATCCTCATTGGAGAAATATTTATATTTGGATCCATATTATATTTGTTAAAGTTATATTTTTGTTTATATACCTATAGAAATTGAAAATTTCTTAGTTATTAAGATTAATAATTAATAATTAATGTTTAGTTTTTTTATCAAATTATTATTTTTTTTAAGTTTTGTAGTTAGTATTTGTGCAATACAATATTATAATGCTACTATCATATACTTTATAATAGAAAAAAAATAAAGTAATTGTAGGTATCCATGTTATAGCGATGGTTTAATGAAACTGTTGTTTTATGGTAATATTTGGTATGCTCTGACGAACTCTATACGGGCATTAACATATTTATGTACATAATACACCTGTTAGCAGGTATGGCACTAATTTATTTTTTTTTTTACTCCAATTCTCATATTTTGTACTATGATTTCTAGTCAAATTGTTCATTACCTATAAGTGGTAGTAGTTGTTGCTATGTTTTTTTTTTGTTTTTTATTTGTAAACGTTAAATCAAATTTAATCAGCTTCACACTATATCTCGCATACAGCCGGGTACTCAGAGGGAACCTAGTGTTAAAACACTACGTCCCCCACTTTCAGCTGAACTTTCGAGGCATTGCGTTTTATGTGATTTATTGATTACTTTTGTTTCTTTGCAAACGGTAGTGACTGATAACTTTATTCAATTTTCATTCAACAAATAGTGCCCCCAGAAGTGTGTTATTGGGAACAGAGTGTTTCCACACTAGGTTTCCAAGTTCCCTGCTATGGGCGGGCCACGGTGCAGCAAAGAGATTAAAAAATGCAGCACTTGTATACATTATACTACCTGATTCAAAGTAAAATGCATATTGCATACTTATTACATAAATAATATATATTTATTGTTATATTACAGAAAAAGTAGCTATGCTTATCTAATGTTTTTAATTGTGTCTTTTTATGTGATTTGATCATTAAATTAGTTTCGTTATGTCTTCCTCTTCTTATGTAATACTTCTCTACTTTTGAAGTCCAACGTTTCGTAATAATGATTTTATTATTCATAATTAACTCATTTATTATATATTAAAATTTTTTGTAATAAATTTATGTAATATATGAAAAATGTCACGTTTGGCGTCAAAATCGCTAATTGTTTGTTTCAAAATATTACTTCCTAGTTGGATTTCTCAATATTTACAATATATGCTATTGACGTCGTCTCTACCTTTAATCGAGTTGTGGGTTCTAATCACATGTCAGTTATTTTGACAGTTGCCTTAAGTACTCTTGAATTGCCAAGATACTGTTTTTTTTTATTCAGATAAACTGAAATTAGTAAAATATATAAAGTGCCTACAAATTTATATCTTACAAATCAGTATTAACTAAACAATTGATTTATAAAACTACAAATATTAAATCTATTTATATATTGTTGGTTACATATAGTAACTAAAATGCTATTATCTCTAACAATATTCAATGTACCGAAAATATTTACTTACGCCCACAACAAAAACCTGTCAAGCCATGGTGAAAATAGGTTGTTCCAAATTGATAAAGGCCCTGAAAGCGGTTGCGAGTTACTTTGTTGTGTTATCAGAATATTGAGTTTAATATTACAACGGTATTCTTTTGTATAGCTCCACTGACTTGGGCTGGTAGTGGCAGCTTATTCGTGTTGACGCTTAAAACTAATTTTTTAAACTATTATTGAAGATGTATTAAAAAAAAGAGTTGTTTTATTTCATTTTATTTTTTATTAAATAATACTTAAGTGTTGTGTATTAATATGCAATAAAATTTTGAGAGTTATAAAAAATCTAGTTAGTGATAACAAAAGCTATGTAAAATATATATCTATATATATATATATATATATATATATATATATATATATATATATATATATATATATATATATATATATATATTATTTTGCCTACACCACTATATGGTGGTGCGGTGGCACCACCATATAGTGGTGTAGGCAATAATTGCACAAATTTATTCTTGTTAAATACATCTCTTATTTTTCATTCTTATATTTTTTTCCTTTTAAAATAAATAATTGGATTTTTTTTTCCATTCTTTAAATAAATAGGTCATAATAAATTTATATCAACAAATAACATAAAGCAATCACCGTATTGCTGTAATAGTTGGTTAAATTAATTTTTCGTTAATTACCTATATAAAAAAAAGAAATTAATGACGATAACAAGAGCACATAATAATAATTGAATAACCTAAGTACAAATAATAAAAACTCTCAATAATAGTAACTCAATATTTTGTAGAGGAGAACTGGATGTCACGAAACGGGATGACACGATTTCCTGCTTTTCGCCCATATTATAAATATTGCATTTTTAATGAATGGCGTCTTAAACTAAAGAGAAGTGGTTAAAAATAAATGAAATGTTGTCATTCCTCCGAGGGGCTTAGTCCCACAATCATAGTCAAACTGCGCCACGGTGGTCTTAGATCTATTTTTGTTTATAGTTAGTTTTTACTATACCATAGACTATATTCACAGCCCAAGTTATTTAAGAGCAAAATTTATTTTATAGCTACTACAACCAAGTACGAAAATTCATAACTTCATATGAAAATTCCATATCGATATATTGTTTGTGTTTATTTTACAATTTGTATACACTGAATTCTGAAGAAAGCTTAGGAAAGTTTTTGATAAATTTGTTGTTTACAACAGATATTTGTATAAGCAATATGGAGGCTTAATATGAAATGTTGTTTTAAAACGATTTTTCATACATACTTTTTCCACAAATCTATATCAAAATGCAAGAAAATAAAAAAAAAAAATGGTTTTGAAACTGATTAATACTGACATTTGGTGAACAGGTTTTTCCAGTCCCTATCTGTTTGAAACACATTTTTACTTTATCTTTTCCTGTTATGTTAACAAAAAAACCTTAACACAAATAATTTGCATTATTTAATTTAAATAATGTTTTGCTATCAACATATAAAGTTGTAGGTGCCTATTCTCTCTCATCATCATTCTCTCTCTCTAAATCTTGAGAAAATGGTAATTTTCAATTTATCCGCGGTGTTCGCAACTCAACACGAAGTGTCTTAATTTTGGGCGGAAACTGGAGAATGGAGTTTCTCATCACTAAATTCTCTCTGACTACCAAGTCACGTGCTAAAGCAAAAAAAATTGCTTGACATAATTCGTAATAAAAGCCAACGTCCTAGAAATACGTATATCATTATAATGTCTAGACTTCTAACTCTATTATGTTCTCCTTACACGAATGAGTTAGATGGCTCCATGTTAAATCATGTTGACTGCCAAAATAGGTCAGTAATTAAAATAGTTACTTATTTGGACGTTTTTCATCCCATATCATTTTATAATGTATTTATAGTACATGTATATGTTATATTATAAAATTGTATGGGATAAAAACATTAAAAAATGTCTAAAAATATATTTTTTATATTGTAGTTTTCTGGAGAATCTACAATATTAAAGAATTATTAATTTTTAAGGGATTTGAAGCTTATAATTATTGTGATAGGTACACTTTCCTTACTGTACCTAGTGGCATTTAGTGTTGGTGGTCGTAAAATGCTTCATGAAAACTTCACTTGGGAAAGAAAAATACTTTTTTTATAAAACGTATAAAAATTTGTTAGCGAAAGCGCGGGTTCAAATCCCGCTACATTCCAACTGTTAAACGTTTTCTAAAAAAGCAATATCAAAATCTACTTATTATTTAGCTTGTTTCTTTTAAAACCTTTATAAACAGAAATACTTGAAATGTTTTTGCTTATAATTATATCTATTATAAAAAAACCCTCAATAAAAATATAAGAATAATAATAATTTGAAATATAGTTATCTACGATATAAAGCATAAATATGGAACGGATGAAGTAAGATTTACTCAAAAGTATGTTAAGCTGTCTCATTACTGCGATCTTCACGATAAACGGGCGATACGGCATAGCGCTCTGTTAGATATAAAATGAAGAAGTAAACATATCATTATAGCAATTAAACTTTGAAAGAGAAGAAAATGGACGTTTTGATATGTAGGTCATATTTTTAAAGTGATTTCTTTTCGGTCATTTCTTACTTTCAGTAAATATTATATGGATGGTCTTCAATACCAACAAAACTGAGAAAGTAGTTCTTCAATTTCTATTTTATTTTAGTTGTATTATTGTTTTTTGAAATATAAACAGAATACCTAAAAAGAAAATGTAAGTTCTTGAAAAGTGCTTTGAGAATTACTTTGTGGAATAGTCCACAGTAATAACGGACGAATATTTCATCATATAATTTTACTTTGAAAACTAAAACAAATGTGTTTTTTAAAAGGCTTTTAATTTTTCGTTTTTTTATTGTTTATTGCATTCGATTTTGAAGTTTTGGTTATTCTTGCGTTGTTTTGGTGATTCCATATAAATTTCATCAACATTACTAAACCCGATTTTTCTAACAATTATTTTTCTTTGTCCTCAGCTTCTCCCAAAAAGTGGACGAGGAGGAAGGCGGTGGTGGAGTGACGTTACACCCCCCGGACGGCTTCTACTCTCACCAGCACAGTATCCACAGTGGTCACCATGCACACCACGCTGAACCAGACCGCGGTTATATGGAGGGAAATAGATATGTTACTGCGGTCCATCGACCATTGCCTGGTATGTATTTTTTTTTATTTTTTTGCTGAGATATGAGGTAATTTTGAGCTGAGTGGATAGAGGGAACCTAATGTTAAGTTGGTCCGTTTCCCACTTTTCAGATCGTTGAATCGCGGTCACAACACTGCGCTATGTTTAGTAATAATTGTGTTTTTTGCAAATTGGCAATTATTGAGCTTTAATATATTTAACGAAATAAAAATATGTATTTAATTTTTGCTTAATGAATGTCGTTGTTAATATTAAATAAGAAAATCATAGTTTTATCCATTTCTTCTACAATAAAAAGAAGGTTGCAAGTGATAACGCACTTTATAAGTCATATAAATGAAAAAAAAAGATTTTTAAGGGTAATAGCGACGTGCCTGATTCTGTGGTTATAGGATTATATCCTACTAAGGGTGGCGGTATGTTTATATTAAAAATCAAGAATATGTCTGTTTCATGTGGCCACATAAGATGTAAGAGGCCAGTCAAAAAAAATAAATAAATTAGCTTCACGCTGTGTCCCGCACATAGCAGGGTAGGCAGGGGGAAACTAGAGTTAAGACACTCCGTTGCCAACTTTCAGCCGAATTCTTTGGGCATTGCGTGTCGAGTGGCGGAACTCAACGCCGCGCTTTGTAAGAGGCCAGTCGTGACGCAGAAAAAAAAAATAAGTGACATATTTATATTGAATGCAATTATTATAGAATAATCATTATCGACCAGGTAATTTTTATATAGGCCTTGTACATACAATTATAAACTTTTGTTATATTTCCCGGGATCTAAAAGTAATCTAATAGATCCCGGAGAATATAATAGAAGTTAGTATAGTAATATATTTAATACTACAATTTATTAGTACAAACATTATTGATAAATACCGCCATAAGCCAGAAGAATCCTTTATTTATGACTATTTGTAATGCGATAACCATGTTTACGCAGAATGTTTTCATACATAAAATATAGCATTATCTCAAAATTGTTGATATATTTGTTTTACTAGTGTTATAATATTTATTGTTATATATTATGAATCTATTTTTAAATATAGTAGATTGTATAGATATCGTGAAGTAGTTGAAATCTTCTTGAAGACGAAGATCGTAGGTTCAAATCGCAGATTAATATATAAAGGATAATTTTATATTAATTTAGTACGACGTACGATTGCGTATCCAATATTGAATACATATGTTTTAGTTATATTTTTACTAATATTAAACTGAAGAATATTATTGCTTGATTGCACAATTCTCAGGAAGTACTGATTTGAATTGAAAAAAATATTTTGTTCAATATTATCCTCATATTATAAAAGCGGAACATTTGTAAAATAGGTATATTATTTCGTTATTTGAACGGTTTTTATATATTTTTTTTAATTTTATTAAGCCTCCAGCGATGCATAAGAAAAATTTTAAGTTCTTTTAAGGCCAGTATAGACCATTCGTGGCGCAGCGGCACGAGGTGTGACTGTAAACCGACTGGTTGTGGGTTCGATCCCCACTCGGGGAGATGAAATATATACTTAAATTTATATTTCCATTTCTTCGCTCTGGTGTCGAGGTTCGCAATGCCTCCAGAATTCGGCTGAAAGTGGGGAACGGAGTGTCTTAACACTAGGTTCCCTCTGCCTACCCTGCTGTGAGCGGGATACAGCATGAAGCTGATTTATTTATTTTTATTAATATTTATAGTAAAGTTTTTGTGTTGGTTAACCAAACAAATAAAGAATTAATACCATTAACATGAAAAAATTTGATATAGAACATCAAGGTATAAAGCAGATTGAAATCCACAAAGATGACTGATAAGATTCGAAGTTATTAAGCAATGGTATCCCAAATTGACATCAAAGTAAATGCTTTCGAAATGCCAGAATATTAAAGCAAAGCAACTTTGGACGAGTGAAATGCAAATGTTGATACCAAAAGTTGTGAGATGTTCGAATTAAATGGTTTTTGTTGAAGAGCTTTCGAGTTTTCATTTGCTGATATGTCGATAAATGTGTTTATTTCGGTCGTGTTTTGTATTTTTTTTTGATTACACGTCTTATTCTCTTTATATAGCTATGTTCGCTGTCTTTCGCTCTGTAGTGTATTGGAATGAGTACCCA
>JAJHJA010001370.1:0-76374 GCA_021202915.1 Heliconius himera | reverse complement strand
TATATTTTAAGACTATAAAGGAAAAAAAATGCAAAATGCAAGGTTATCCTTAAAGTAGCCACTTACTTTTATAAAGTAATGTGACTGTAGTACTGTACTGTAGACAGAGCTAATGTACTCGTATGTAGTTGACACCTATGACTAAGTAAAAGGCTAGATAGACTGTATTAAAAAACTATATTCCATGATATTCATATTAGAAATATAATTATTACAAGCATGTATGTATAGATATATACTAAGCTTAATTTATTATTAATGTATATTATTTGTTATATATAGCAACCCTACACAGAGAGACAAGAGTCAATGCTCTATTTTTTGATCTCCACCCCACTCTCAAAACATTGCATGTTAAGTGCATTAGCGTATAGATATTTTCTAGGGTCCTGGACTTTACCTTTGAACAGATATGTTCGTGTAAAATTTGTTTTTTTTTTTAATTTTCAGATCAATTTTTTAGTTAGTAAAAGTTCTGGGGTAGACACCAGACTATTCTGGGGTGGGCACGGCCCACCACGTGATTCCTCTTCCGAGAATCGAACTCACAAATATCTATTTTAGGATAAGATGATTTTAAACTATGCCATGATATATACACCGTATACGATATATATATATTTTATATATATTTAAAAGAATTATTTAATATTCATTTATTTAAAGAACCTTTCTTTTATATATTAATAAAATAGATAAAATAATATTTTGATTAAAATGTGTGTTAAGGTTATAAAAACAGGTTCCAGTAGAAATATAAAAACATTGATACCCTAATTGCTGTAATTATTTTATAGTATAGATTAAAAATGTCAATTTAAATTAATTGTTATCTTGTATAGTTTGTTATAAAATATACTTGTTCTTGGTGTAAGGCAATATTTCTATAACACAAATTTTCACACAGTCATAGCTGTACTAATATTGATAAAATTATTACTTATTATGTAAAAAAATAACATTATTAAATTCATAGATACAATACGAATATAGTTTACATAGATTATAGAACAAAAATCTCTCAGCCTACCCTGCTGTGTGCGTGTGGGATACAGCGTTAAGCTGATTTCATTTGATTTAAAAAACGGTATATCTCTAAATCCTCGTGTTGTTGTGTAAAGTCATTCATTCAATGAGCACAAAAAACGAATGAATGGTATAATAAACTAACTAAAAACTGAATTTTTTAATAACACAAGGAAGAAGAAATAATAATATAGTTAATGTAAAGAACTCACCAAGATCAGCATAACTTTGCCTACAGAAAGCTCTACGGCCTCCAAAACCAACATCGTATTGTGGGAAGGTGTTGGCGGCTTCGACCGCCGACCACGCGTCGCGGGGTTTTTGGAATGTTACGAAACCGTAACGTGATCTAGAAAAATTAGAGAAAATGTTAAATATATACGTAATACAGAATTATTTTAATTTAACATTTCTATAGATTTTTAACCCCTTGTTACTATACTTTTACGCAATTTTACATTTCAAATTTGGTCTTTTACACACCAAGTTTGCTGTTTTATGCTTCAAATTCATATTTTACAATTACAATTCATTAAAGTTACCAAAATTTATGTTTTCATTTGAAATTAAAATGTTTATGTGTCATGACACTCCATTCTCCGCTTTCCGCCGAAATAGTCCACATTGCGTAAAAAGCCGCAGAACTCAACGCCGAAAAAGACAATACTAACCCATCCTCCTTGGAATGCAGTCTTACTTCAGTGACCGGCCCAAATTTAACAAATTGTGCTCTTAAAGCATTTTTGTTGATGTCCTTTTCTAATCTACCGACAAACACTATGCGTCTCTCTTCCACGGGCGTGTTGCTCTCTCTAGAATATATATAACACAAAAAATGCTATTAATAAATTATGTATAATATCTTACTAATATCATAAATGTGAAAGAATATATATAACACAAAAAAATGCTAGTAATAAATTATGTATAATATCCTACTAATATCATAAATGTGAAAGTTTATGAAAATGGATGTTTGTTCCACTTTCAAAAACTCCTAAGCGGATTTAGATGAAACTATACATCAGAATATCATAGAGGATATGTTCAATTTCAGTAAAAAAAAATGTATAATTTGGCTATATAACAATAAGCCTAAGCTGTCGAAGTTGCGTTTGGGTAGATACTATGTATTTAGTGATTCTATATAATAGCATAAAATTAATTAATATACTAAAATTATAAAATAGCCATATTTATTCTCACCTATCTTCAGAGCTAAAAGAACTTCTATAGCCCTTCCTCTTGAATGTGTCATCATTTCTAAATGGACTGCATGATCTTCGCGATTTAGATGACGAAGCTGACGAACTACTAGATGATGATGAACTAAAAATCAAAAGCAGAATATTTTAATAGACATTCTAAATGGCAACAAATTCCTCAGATCCAAGTAAAGAATTATGTTATATACAATTAAAAGTGTTATTCCATAAGTATCACCTTAAAACCTACCTAGAAGATGTCGATGATTCAGAACTTTCTGATATAGTTGGTTTCCTCAATGGCGGTGTCAATGACTTTACGGGTTTCTTCTCACTATTTACACTGTATTTGGGCGGACTTAGTTTCTTTTTAGGAACCGGACTGCGCAATTTCTGTTCCGTATGTTTAGACCTCGAACGCGATCTGTTAGATCTGTAATCTCTTCGAATCGATGGAGATCTACGAGATCGATACGGCGATCTGGTTCGTTTTCTTCTGTACGGAGAATCCGACCGCCGGTACCGCCTGTAGCGACCGCGTGATCGAGAACGAGTCCTGCTTGGCGAACGTTTCCGTCTATGTCCACGAGAGTGTGATCTGGACCGTCGGTATTTTACATCATGGCGGTCTCTTGATCTAGATCGTTTCTCTTTAGACTGTGATCTGTCTAACTGCCGCCTGTTTTCAGAGCGAACTTTAATAACCTTGTCCTCAGACTTAGCTGGTGACACATTTAGTACTTTCTTAGCACGGACTGGACTACCTTCACTTGACATGGACATGTCACTGTCGTTTCTCTTCCTTGGTGACGGACTTTTGACTTTGGTAACGACATTTTCAGGTATTTTTTCCAAATTTCCAAACTCAGGCGTAGCATCGGTTTGTATGTCAATGGCGGTATAATCTGGTTTTCTACGATTTTTTTCTAAATGAAGTATAATTTTATCTTCACCATGCTCGCTGTTGACGTCATAGTCACGAACTATTGTCGTTTTTGTGTATTTTAATACTCCACGTCTCTCTGAAGGAGAGTTGGGTTTAATTTGCCCATTTGTAGAAGTTGCAATAACTGCAGGTGCTTTCTTCATTACAATGTCTTGTATACTAGCGAATAACGAGTTACTTGAGATTTTAGTATCGACCTGTTTCTCAACACTCTTCAGAGTAGCTGTAATATCTTTAAGACGTTCCTTATCAATTTTGATATCAGATCGATTCTTATCATCAACTGGTATTCGATTATTTTTGACCACGTCAAATACATTGTGCTTAGAGACGTGATCAGATTTTTTAATCTTAAAATTGATCGTCGATTTATTCTCAGTGGGTGGTGACTGCGACTTACGTTTCTTGTTCACTGGAAGTTTTTCTATTTTTGTGAAAAGATTTTCATCAGTATTTGTTCCAATACTAACTAAAACAATTTCATCATAATCTTTTTGTGATTGTTTTTCTTCTCGGATCCCAGCTGGCGTTGCGATCGGTACTGGCAACACTTCTGGTGTCATGCCAACTATTTTCATCATTTCTGCATCACTAATAAGTGGTTGTAGCTCCAAATTTTCAACCTTAGGTATTTTACTCATTACTATATCTTCATCTCTCTTACGCGTTGCCTCAGCCTTTTGTTTTCTAGAATTCATAAGTATTTTTCTCGATGCTTCTCTAATAGGATCGAAAATAGCTTTTGGAGCTAATGATATTTGTTGTTCCTTAGGAACTGAAACACTGCTGGATTGACTTTCATTTGTCATTTTGAAATCTTTATCTAAATTAAGATTACCTGATAAATCAGGAAATATTGCTTCGGGGCTCACTTGTGCCGAATTATGATTAGAATTTACGCCTCGCCTCATTTTATATTCATGGAGATTCAATTTCTTTTTCTTTTGCGGTTGTTCTATTTCGTGTACAGCAACATCAGCCACAACTTTAATGTCACTGTCATTACATTTATTTTCTTCTTTTATTGCTGTTGCTTGTGGAAATTGCACATCGTGCTTATTACTAAACAATGCGGTATAAAAGTCTTCAGGTTTAGAATTTCCTTCATGTCTTGTATTTATATTAGCATGCTTATCTATACTAGTCATGTCTTTATTTTTGTTCCTATCTACTGTTTCTACAATTTTAACATTGTTCGCTAATTTATTAGTACTATATGTACTAGGCTTAGATTTAGCAATGACTATGTCTTTATGATTGTCTCTAACATCACAGTTTTTTATTATAACTTCGGATTTATTTTTTATCGTTAACTTAATGCTACCATTAGAATTTTGACTACAAGGAGTATCACTTGCTTTACAAGCATTTTTCACCATCACAGAACCGTTACTTTTATCAATATCATTCGAAGTACGCACGGGTGATAATTTCTTACGATGATTAGAATTCGCTGGAGGTTTAACACTTAGTTTAGCACTAGTTTTTTTGTTTAATTTACAGTCACTGTCATCACCAGCACGATTTATAATTATTTTGTTTTTCTTTGCACTGGTAACATCACTTTCGTCGTCACTACTAAGATGGTACACCACTTTTTTATTTTTACAAGACCTGTGTCTCGAACTTAGTATCCTGTTGTTGCTTGACAGGACCTCAGGTTTGAGAAGACTCCGCCCTCCCTTCATATTGGGAAGGCTGTGCCTCTTTTTGGACGAACAATAATCGTGATCAGAGTGAACGGGACTTGGAGATCTCCTGATCACGGTATTAACAGTGGACGGCATCTGTAATAATTTTAAAGTAAAATATTGGAGTCTTTAAATGGACCTGAGAATTAGCTAGTAAAGTACACGATACTTACCAATATCTGTCGCATTTTTGTTTTGTTCAATTGAATGCCGGCATCCTGCAATCGCATACCACTTGTTAAACTAAAACTTTTTTGTTTTACCTCATTGTCATTTGCAATAGGTTTTCTTGTTTTATTGTTTAACTTTTCAGTTGCTTCAAATTGTTCTAGGAGAGAATTTAAGTTATTCGCTTCTAGTACTGGGATGACAGCATCATTACAAGATTCTACGTCTACAAAGTCATCTGCCTCAACTTTTATATCTGGTTCTTTTTTAACTGAAGTTTTTTCTATACAAAATTCTAAAACATTTGCGCCTGGTATTGGCGTTGAAGTGCATTGTCTGTCTGGCAATACAGAAGAGTCTATATTATCGATTATTGAATCGACAGGACGATCTATATCCATATCTTGGGTACTTAAGTCATCTTCCTCTTTAACAATCGGCAGTTCAGTTTTATCTGTTATAAGAAAACTATTTATATCTTCCTCAGTCAAAGTACGGGGAATATCATCACTTTTCATACTACTGGCCGATTTTTCTTTATCATTTTCAAAAGTAAGATCAGATAAATCAAGATTTAAATCCTCGAAACTTAAACAAGTTTTTGCATCAGCCATATCCATACAAAGATGCATAGGAGAATGGGGTAGAGAGACCGAACATGTTTTTTGCGCATTCTTTAACTTATTATAGGGCATATCTTCTAGAAGATAACGCTTTAAGTCTTCTATGTTAGGAAGAACATCTAAATCAGATTCATTTATCGAAACTTCGGCAACAGGATCTTCTGTCTCTCCTGTCTCTTCTATCTCTTCGGTCTCTTCTGTCTCTTGTGTCTCTTCTGTCTCTTCCTCTTCTTCTTCATCCTTATCAACAGAAGTATCAGGCGAAAATATTTGTTCTGGCAGAGTTTTTGATATCCGAAAATCAGTATGGGCTGATGTTTTATCTTTTTTAAACAAAAGATCCACATTTGCTTTCAAATCGTCTTTGGAGTTTTTGATGAAATATTCATCAACATCTGTAACAATTGGTTCATCTTTAACCTCCAATATATGCTTCTCATCTTTTATAAAATATTCGTCGACATTTGAAACGACTGGTGCATCAAAATTGATATCTAAAGAATCTTGGCATATATTGTTAGCTTGATGATTTTCGGGTGTTTGACTGGTATGAATTTCATTTTCCGGCATTGCATATTCACCTTCTGATTGATCTTCTTCATCTTCTTCTTCTTCTTCATTAATACAATAATCTTCTTGTTCCTCATCTGAAGAAGCTTCTAGATCTAAATCAGGATCTACAGCAAAAACTTGTATAACGTCGTAATCGTCACCCTCTACAAGTGAATTTTCTTCAACGTTTTCCGGATCCATTTCCTCTATATGATCATTATATTCAGAAGTTCTGTCATCCACAGAAACTTCATGTACTTCTATAGTTTCATCTTCGTCTATACTAGTGTCTTGATTTGTCTGTGTTATATTAACCTAAAAGAAGTATATTTTTTAAATTATTTTTCTATCAATGATTATCAACAGAAAAATGTATTAGAAATCATAAAAATTTGAAAGTACTATATGCTTTGACCAAAAAAGTAAGCCATATGTTGATTTTTGAGCTACATCAAAATTCTTATACACTTGTTACAACTAATGGGAAGAATATATACATATGCCTATGGTTTATGCATACATATATTTTAGTGGTCAAATCATTTGAACAGTTTTCAAGAGATGTGGATTTTGAATCCCTGTAAATTAAAACATTTTTTTATTTGTGTAATAACACTAGAAAAATATAAAAATTAACAAAAAGAACAATTAGAAAACTAAATTAAAAAAATCCAAACAAAAAGGAAATTTATCTGCCAACTTTGATGTACTTACATTTTGATTGTGACTCCATACTCTATGCCTTTCCTGAGGGTCCCAATACTCTCCAGCATTTATTTCCTCATATTGGTTAGCCCTTTGACTCTGAGAATATTCTGGGCTATTTTGATTACAACTGCTTTCAGAGGAGAGCGATTCACTTGTGGATCTCATTACTTTATGTCCGATGCTGCGGTAGGCAGCTTGGTGGTACATATTTAATATATGTGACTCCATCTCTGTAACAAAAATAACAAATGTAAAATTAAAATAAGTATCTTCAATTAATATTTTATTTTTCTGTAACAAAAATAATGAATGCAAACTATTTAATTTAATTTTTTTTTATTTAATTTAGCAGATAGAGAAATTGAACATAGGTTTAAAACAAAGTTTCTTAAAATTTCCCACTTTTACTTTCCTACATTTACAATACATTTTTTGGTGAGTGCCAGCCAACACTTATTTTCATTTTCCCAATCTGCTTCCAAGACCAGGCTGGGAAAATAAAAACAATTTAAGTTAATATAATCATTTTTGTAAGAGAAGATTACCTAAAAAAAATAAACAATGAAATAAAATTTAAAAAATCTATAGCATTATTGAATTTTTATGTTAAATAGTATTGAAATATTTTTTTACTATAACATAAGAACAGCATATTGCTAAAATTTAGTATAGCTCAAAATTACCAATTTATGAGCTCAAATTCTTTCAAATTGATCATATGCCAAATTTTAAGGTAACATAAAGGTCATACAACAAAATTATTTTCTTTTTTCATATATACATTAGTGGTTTGATACCCACTCATACAATTAATTATTTTTATTTTCTCACTCTGATAAGAATATAAAGTGCAGTATTGAGTTCTGCCACTCAACATACAATGTCTTTTTGAGGATGGTACAGGGACCATTTGGTCTCTATATCTTAACATTACGTTCTCTCAGCCTACCCTATATGCTATACATGTAATACAATGTAAAACACAAATAAAAAAGCACTAGTTTCGTTAAAGAACTTTAGTTCAAAAAACCTTTTGTTTTGTCAAATAAGTTACACAGCTATACAAATTGTTTAGTTCCCAAACTCAAGGTCATAAGAACATTGAACTTAAATAATAGACACAGCAAAGTCATTGGACTATCATACAATTAAGATGTTACATGTGAATAGCTGCTAAAAAAATACACAAAACTTCTTATATCTCTTTCCTTCAGTTTAATAAATATTTGTATGAATCATCCATTAATAAGTATTAGATTTAAATTTAAGTAATTAAATGACTTCTGTTCTTTTTACAAAAAATATATTTTAGCAGTGGCATTTTATAATATTTCGATTATAAAAATGTTTACGGTAATATTCTGAGGTCCATATTGAACATTCATAAAAATTATTAACCATATACATATTTAAAATAATATTCTCTATATTGTTGTTTATAAGATTAATAAAACAAAAAACTTTTTTGTTAGAAATAAAACAATATATATGTCAGACATCTGTCACCATGTCCATGATTTAACATTAATAGAAAAATAAATTCAGAAAAAAATAGTAAAAACCACGCAATACATAATTTCAACCAAAAAAAAAACAGGTGTTCAAGGTATATATTTAGTTATTTAGGCTAAATATTTTATTGTAGATATTGTCATATTAATAGTTATAGTTTTCTTAACTTCTCACATTTCATACATATAATTTGGGCAACTTAGTGACACTCACATTTTATAGAAAAAAATCTTTAGTATTATTATTGAACAAATATATAAATTTTCTTCTATATAACAATAGATAAGTATAGCATACTTAAGTAATAGTAAACAAAAATGTCTGACTAGTAGAGTTCATAAAAAAATATTATGATTACAATATTATAGAAAAAAAAGAAAAAACTTGATGTCACCCTAATACAGTGGAACAGTGATACAGAACTGTAAAATCTGATGGTTGTGGGTTCAATGACTATTCAATGTAATTAATAACATTTATTTTAATGCTATCAAGACAATATATTATTTACAAATTAATTTAAATTATATAAAATTGATATACGTTTTATGTGGGATAAAAACTCTATTCTTTAATAATATACAAATATTTTATTATATTTTTAATAAATTGAACAAAGTTTGCATATTTGTTATCAACCAAGGTCTGATATGCGATACTGTCAATCTATGGGAGATAGCAGTTAAAATTACACACATCTGTCAAAGGAAAGCAGATCATGTGACATAAACATGGTATTCATGCCAAAAAATGCCATTAAATTACCTTCGAACCGCATTGTTACTACCAAACTTGATGTATATAACGGTTATTTAACTAACAATAAAAAGTGTAGCAAAAAAATGACCACGACTCACGTTTAGGTTAAGTCCGAAAAACGAGCCAGATTTTGATAAAGTTTTAAATGAAATAGCACAGTATCTGGAGCAAAATAATTAAATAATAGGTTTGATTCTGATAATAATACTTTCTGAATAATTATGTAAAACAAAATAAACATGAACCGAGTGACATAAAACGCGCGCACTCGATCCTAACCTTGATAACGAAAAAGGCTGATACAAGTTTCTAGTTCAAGGTCCCGTGAAAAAACTGAAAAGTCACATGAAGGCGTTACACAAACAAATCTGAAATATCATTGCAACCCGCACTGAAATCTATTTTAAGACAAACAACAGACGAAAAAAGCACTAACCTTAACAACCTCAAGTGACGGCTTTATCCATGTAATATAATTTCGTTGATATTTCACTATATACACTATTCACTAGTTGAATAACACTAATTATAATATTTTTATAACACTCTCAGGCACAGTACGGTCCAATATTTTATTAGTTTTTCGTAAAAAAATTAACACTTGACGAAACATCACATGCTACAAACTTCACGCACGACAGCAAATTCTTATTTACAATGTTGCCAGACTTTATATTTTTTGACAGCTGCCACTGGCACATGGTTTAGTTGAAAAGCTTAAAAAATAAACAAAAACTCATAATCATTTTGGTAAAATTAATAATACCTTAGAAAATAAGATGTTTTTTAACAAACGTGTAATAAATAATAAGTAAACGATACAACAAAACAATGAAAATATCTATATAATATATGTGTAATATATAGATATTTTGCTACAAATATTAATATAGTCTCTTAAAACGCACTTATTTATATATAGTAAGAATAACTAAAAATAGTACATTAGAAGCAGCATTTTCTGCAAATATATAATATAACTTGAGATTTTTCCATTAATGCATACCGGGAAGTGCAATGCCCTACATATTTTTTGCGTAAATTGAGATAGCAACAACGGTGACGCGTGATTATTTGGAGTTAATTACGATGCCCGCAAAAACTGGGTTGTTTAACCTTAATACGAGCAAAGAAGTCACTCAATCTGCCTACGTATATATTGTTTGACCGCGACGCGATGTTCTTATATTTTTCATTATAATACATTTTAATATGATGTACTTACTAATGTTTGTAAATTTTAATCTATTGTATTCTTTTATTATTGTAATAATTAAGAGTAACTGTTTTTGTATTTATTTCGTTTCTATTATGCTCTTTGTATGCAAATTTTGTACTTAACATAAAATAATATTTACATATATTTTAATTTCATTAAAATAGTACTTAATTGTTACAATATTGTCAGTTTTTTCGCACGCGATGGTCGAGTCAAAACACACTCTTTTTTCTTAACTTTACCACCACGATTTTTTTCTTAACTTTATTTTTCACATTATGCAATTTAAAAATACATATAACAGAATATATACATTATACATCACTCAATTCTCTGCTTGATGGTCGGAAAATTAAATATATTGTAAAATAAAAAACAGTAGGAGTTATTTATTACGTCAAACCTATGCAGCAAATATCATTGGAAACTAAAGAAAGCTAGAGAAAATCTATTTTGAATAAGCACAATTCTTCTACTTTTAACATTAATTTTAGAAACGTTTGTTTGAAAAAATCGGTTTTATAAAAGTAAAATATTTATTTAATGTCTGATATTTTAAAATGTTTTCGATTATTAGGACCTAAGAAATTTTATAAGATCAAAAATAATTCAAATAAAGAAGATGTTGAAGATGACAATGATATATTACACTTTGTTTAATATTCTATTTAAACCACCACCTATATTTATTTTAATGTCTGTTGGTTTTTAACCTACCCAGTCCAACAGACTGAGATTGAGAAACTGTCATCTGCGGAAAGGGAGCCCCCGCGGGACTTTAGCCTAGGTCATAAACAGAAGCGTTGTATTATTTAAATTTTACATTATCTCGAAAAGTATACATCCAAATATGACATACTATAAAAACCAAAGCTTATCTTCATAAAATTTAAAAAAATAAAAAAAATAATCCCTGATGATGGACACGAAACGATGAAAAACCTTGTAATTTTCAAGAATTTTTTGTCACAAAATGCCTCATTGTGACTTATTTTTAAAAGATAGATATACGCTCTCTCGAACTTTACTTTAGAACTAATGAAACTGAATATTTTTGTAGGATAATGTACTTACACATATTTAACAATTTCTACAGCGCACGCGGTTGAAGTAATATGACGGCGTTCCTAATTATTGTTATTTCGTTATTTAAGTAAGAGTTATCTAAGAATTAAAACGTAATGTTAAATAGCCTATAGCACTCTTGAGGAATGTAGCTTTCCAACAAAAAAAAAGTAGATCCGACCAGTAAGAGTAGAAACAAACAAATTAATTCTTTCGCTTTATTATATTAGTATAACAAAATACCTAATATACATACCTTAAAAAATTACATTTATATAACATATTGCTAATAAACTATAATACATTTACCTAACGCTAAAAGAAAAATAATATGCTATAGTTTAAACAACAAACAGACGGTAAATATAAAATTAAAAATGGTACGTACCTTCTCAATATATTCCATAACAATTATTATTCGAATTCCATAGTATGTATCACTTATCGTCCAATTGTTAAGTCTCAAATAATTCACATCCAATTCAATTAAAAAAAAACAACCCCACGCACTGCACTCACAAAAATATTTAGCAATTTAATACTCCAATTAACAAAAAAAATATTATACTTTCTTCAGATGCTTTCTGTTACACTTTTAAAACTGTAATGAAATATTTACAGGACTTCGTTTAAAAGTAAACAAAATTTTTGCTATTATTACCTATTACAGCCTAGAACAATACAATGGCAATTGTATTGTATTGATGATAACTGGAACCTTTTACCTGCTAGTGTAGACATGACGGCGTCTTTGCAAATTTATATTTTTAAAGTACCTAGTCAGTAGTTAACATTTAGAAATGATAATAAACACTTTCTGGTGTTATTAAAGATTTTATTACACGAAAATGCTGATTGGAAGGAACTTTTTATATTTTCAATAGAATCTCTCCATAGAAAACAAACTAACTTTAGGTCTGATATCTATCTATATAATTATATTTTTTTTATTTTTATATAATAGGAACTTGACTTTTTTTTGTATACGTAATGTTAAGATTGTCATTTATTTAAGTTTAAAAAATGTATAGCTATTCCGTAGGGGCATAATATCCTCGTTATATATCATATATTTATAACAAAATTTTTTGAAAGTTTTAAATCAATATTTTACTTTAATAATTTATCTCAATACTAGAGGACGCGCGCGGCTTCGCCCGCTTATTAGGAGTGAATTCTAAAAAAACGACGAAACACATGTTCAATAAAATATTTTTAACAGTCTGAATTTAAATTTTTATAAAGATCGGTGGCAATTTAAAGATTTTTCCATATAAACTTTCAACCCCTTATTTGAACCTTTAGGGGGAGAATTCTTAAAAACCATGAAACACGTGTTCAATGAAATATTTTTAAGAGTCTGAATTTCAAATTTTATATAAATCGGTACAGATTAAATTTTTTTTCCATACAAACTTTTAACCCCTATTTCATCCCTTTAGGGTTAAAATTTTTCAAATTCCCTTCTTAGTGGATGTCCAGAATATGAAAATAAACATCTGCCCAAATTTCACGTTTCTACCATCAGCGGTTACGGCTGTGCGTGCGTCTTACCTCAGTCAGTCAGCACAAGTCCTTTTATTTATCTCAATATTATAAACAGAAGATAAGAAATGTTTTAACTAAATAATTACTAGTTATCGAAAATGTATAAAAAGATAACTGTTTTTATGTACTTATAAAGTAAATAATTGGTAAAGACAGCAATTATTTCGCTTTTAATATTACGATAAGTAGATGTGCATTATCTTATAAAATATTTAGTTTTCAACCCAATAATGTCACGTAAATAAATATAAAAGGCAATTCATTATATTGATAAAAACATTATAAGCATAATAATTTTCCATGTATTTTTATTTTAAATAATTTGATTTCACATTGTTCGCCAATAATAGGTATCAATTTTAAAAAATAATTGATTTTTGCAGCTACATTTTTGTTATTAGGTACCCATATCTTATAAGTATTTTAAAACTTTACTCTCTTAATTTAAACATTAAACATTTATCAAGGTTCATATTTTAATACTAATATACCATTTCAGTGTATATCTCACAATATATTTCTTACTATGTAAACGATAATATTTTTGTGCGTAACGGAATGTCTTAACAATGTGTTCCGTCTGCCTAACCTGATATATGCGGGATACAGTGTCAAGTAAAAAAAATGTTAAAAACCATATTGTCTAAACAGATGTCACGTCGAACCAGCCACGAAAAGTTACCAATGACCGAAAGTACAAGTCTTTTAGGATGCATAAAGGAAGAACAACCATCGACCCATAGTTCTTCATCAGTTATAAAGAAATCGTCAAACATTTCAAATAAGGAAGAAACAGAAAAGAATGAAAATGAAAAAGTCATTATATGTCCATGTAAAGGTAAATATATATATTTTTGGTTTTTTTTGCTTCACGCTGTATCCCACACAAGGCAGGATAGGCAGAGGGAGCCTAGCGTTAAGATATTCCTATTAAAACTCTTCTGTTCACAACTTTCCACTACCTGTCGAATTGACATCCGCACTCTTATGCCTCTGCACCACAACTGCTAAAAAATATTTATAACAGTTTTTTTTTTTCATAAACATATTTCATGGACCTTGGAGACGTAATTTTTATACCATTCGAAAATAAACCAAAAAGACGTAAATAGAACGGAGAATCGTTTAATAGTCAAGACTCCGTTCTCCATTTTTCGCCTTCATCGCTTGAATAATATAGATTGATATAGGAATTACATTATAATTATAATTTGACATTAAAACCAAAGTAACAGAAATGCAATAAACTTTTGCTTCTAAATCTAATTTTTAACTTAAGCGAGACTTATTCCGCAAAATCGAGTTAAGTACTTTTTTTCAGAAACAAAAGAAAGTTCTTAAAAACTTTAAATATTTAATACGTATCCTATACAGATGTTATATTGTTTTAAAAACGAACATAGCACGGATAAACAAAAAACAATAAATACTAAGATTAGTCATTTATGACGTATCACCTTTTATATTTTACCGCCAATTGAACTATTTCAATGAAACACCTAATTTAAGAAAAGGAAGGAAGAATGCCCTTTTGTCATTTTACTGTGTAAAATAATTTTGACCAAATAATAATTAAGCTATAAATGGTTTTCTTCGCTCTGGTGTCGAGGCTAAGCGCGGCGTTGAGTTCTGCCACTCAACACGCAATGCCTCCAGAATTCGGCAGAAATTGGGGAACAGAGTGTCTTAACATTAGGTTCCCTCTGCCTACCCTGCTGTGTGCGGGATACAGCGTGAAGCTAATTTCATTTATAAATGGTTTTTAATACGAAGTATTACTTATTTCAAATATTGTTTTCGAGTTGTCCGTGTTGTTGTTATAGATTTGGAACGTTTATTTAATTACATGGTCTTTTTATTTTTACGCTACGCAGAGTAGGGAGAGTAAACTTTATCCAATGGAAAACTGTAACACTAGCTTTATATGCGTGTCCCATACAAATACCAATATAATTTTTCCTCGTTCCCCTAGATATTTCGAGAAACTTAAATTTAAGATTTCTAATTGCTATTGTCCCATCTGTGAGATGTGAGTCAGTGATTTAGTACAGAAGATGTGATAAAATGTTCCCAGTAGTGTTTGGTTATTATTCAAGTATATACGACTACGACTATTAACGAGACAGTTCGTGAGTTTGATTCCCACTCGAGGAAATAAATATTTAATATTTTCATTTCCTAACTCTGATAACTCAGTGTGGGAATCGAACCCACAATATTCGCGCTCACTGTCAGAAGCTATGACGTTGCGCCATGGCGGCCTTTATTAGTTATATTATATTTAATTTAATTACTTTATATATTACAGCCGCGTTAGATGCAGAGCGTGATCAAAAACATGTAGAAGAAATTGAAAGACTATTGAAAGAAAAAGAAATGGAAATGGAAGAAGAATTCAAAGACCGCATCGAAAATGAAATGGAATATTTAAAAGATCGATTTGAATATATTTTGCAGTAAGTAATATTGTTTTTATATGACACAACGTCTGATTGTTTTTTTTTCGACTTGGTTTTATTGTTGTTGACCTGGACTGGTCTTGACAGCATCACGGGGTGGGCCGGGGAGAGTAGCTCGTCCCTGAAGAAAAATTACGAACTTTGAAGGGTTGGCGATTGCAGGGGAATGCCCTGCGTATGCTAATCAGGAGGCTGACTGTAAAGCGACGGTTGTAGGTTCGTCCCAATCAGGGTAAAGAAGGAAGGGTTTGAAACTTAGCTTAGCACTAGCTTGCCAAAGCGTTTCCCGCCAGCGTGAAACTGTTTTTTTAATTTTTAATCGCGTGTTGAGCAGCGGGCTTTTACATTTGTCACAGGGCGAAGAAATAAAAAAGAATTATTAATAAAAAATCATTCACTCGAGTGATGATGGAACCCACAACCGTCACGTTGCAGTCACACCCTTGTGTTCTTGCGCCACGACGGCCTCAAATCATATACATATATCACATATATAAATTAAACCTAAGGGAGGATGTCGACGAAGGACGACAAAGGTACAAACGGCTGTTCCATCTAATTAAAGATTACCAGAATAGATTACGAGCCATTTTCAACTTTACTGATTAAATATTTGGTTAATTTAATCAATTAACATTTTTTTTTAATGTCCATAAACTAAAATGGGCGGTTAAAGAGGTGGGGGTTCGAGTCACGCTACGTTAAATTTTTATAGTTTTCTAAATATTTTAAATATTTATATATATTGTGGGCATGAAGTTATGTTTAAAATCGTATTGTATTTATAATATTTGGGTTATTAACGCTCAAAGAAGGTAAAAGACAAAAGAGAGATTAAAACAATGTGCCTACCCATAAAAGTACCTATTATGCATACAATAGTCGATCTTTTCGTACCAGGTAGGGTGTTACTATTTTTTTACCTGAGGTTAAACTTGACGCAGTATTACATTTCTTCAGTTTCCTTTAAATAAAAATATAAGAAGTAATGGTAAAAATTACGCAGACCTTAATCTGCTAGCAAACTCGGGAATTTACTAAAGAATGGATTATGTATTAATTAACTGAACATTTCCTCGCTGTAACAAGACAAAGCGCGGCGTTGAATTCCGCCACTCAACACACAATACCTGCAGAATTCACCGGAAATTGGAGAATGGAAGTGTCTCTTAAGTTATATTAAAAAGATATACCTATAGATAACTCAGCCACATAAAAATTATTCAGCCACATGAAAATTCTATCATAAAAATTATTTAATTATTTTTTCTTAGTAACGAGCAAGTCCGAGCTTCTTATATGTTAAGAGAAGCCCATCGAGAAAGACAAGAGAAGATATCAGCACTACAGTCTCAGTTGGAATGTAAGAACTTGGCCGGCATTATGTATGTACTGTGTTCGGAGAGACGGAGATGTAAGGTGGAGAAGATGAATTTGTGTGAAGGTTAGATTGTTAATATCTTCACGTATATGGTTTAGAGAGAATATAATGTAAAAACACTCTGTTTTTCGTCGTCTTGTTTAGTATAGAGTAATTTCGGGTATTATGGCCTATTCTCTAGTCTATTTTCTACGATTCCAACTAATATCAGCGGTGTAGGTATCCCCCATATCATCACAATCCTACTCCTGACTCCCTCAGTGCGTGGTATTCTCTCTGCGTTTCTGTGGATTAGCGTTTGTTCTGTGCGTGCAACGTTCGAAAGTTATCTATCTTATTTGATATTTTTTTTAGTAAGTTTTACTTTTTATTGCTATTTAAATTATCAATATTTTTATATTGCTAGTGCACAGTTTCGTAGGTAAACTTTCTTAATTAAAAAAAAAATATACAAATAAACATACTACTTTGTGCTTTGTACGATTATATTTAAATTATTTTCATTTCTCTGTTTTTATCAAAAATAGACAAAACGAGAGGCGGAGTCCCACTAGCCAAGTCGTCTCTAAAATTGAGTGGAAAGTGGAGAATGTAGTGTCTTAACTCTTCTACCTACCATGACGTAGCGCCAAGAAAAACAGTAACGTAACATTACGGCGTTTATAACTTAAAATAAAACCATAAAAATACAACAACTTATTTTTTTATAATTCATAGAATACACTCACTACATAAAATATTTGCAAAAGCTGTTAACTGAAAGTCAAGCATTGATATTGCATCTCTCTAGAGGATATAAGACCGCGGGCAGAGTAGATTACGAATGGAGGGAGAAAATGAAGAAAATCTTTAAACATGTAAGTTATTTTTAATTTCCACTAATCTTAATTGAGGCCAGTTGTGGCGCAGTGGCACAAAGTGTGAATCTAGAAGTGGCTGGTTGTGAGTTCGATCCCCACTCGAGGAAATGAAATGTTTATTTACATTTATATTTTAATTTCCTCGCTCTGGTGTCGAGGCGAAGCATGGCGTTGAGTTCCGCCACTCAACACGGAATGCCTCCAGCACTCCGAGGAAAATGGGGAACAGCGGTGTGTCGCGAAACACCAGGTTCCCTCTGCCTGCCTGCCGTGTGCGGGATACAGCGTGAAACTGATTTAGTTTAATTTAATTTGATTTCATTAATCTTAATTTAAGAAACGTGATATCTTGACACTGCTTTTTCTGGCGTAAATATGTATAAAAAATTACAAAAAAAAAGTGTTGATAACCCGCTTTCTTTATCATTAGTTGTTTATTTAAAAACATAACTAGAACTACATTAATGGATTTTGACATATATTTTTAAGAGAAGATATGATATTTTTTTTTACTAAATTCAAAAGTTTTGTTGGAGAACGTGGCTGTTACAAATAAAAATTATTTACACATTATAATATTAAGTTATCTATATTTAACAATTGAGTTAAAGACAACAAAAAGGTTTATTTTTACCACATATAAAGAATTTATCTCCGCAATCGACCTATTTGGCATAGGTCCAACATCGCTGACAATATTTTTAACTTTTTCTAAATATAATAATATAAAAAAAGTTGGCAGCGGTGGGATTCGAACCCACGCCTCCGAAGAGACTGGTGCCTTAAACCAGCGCCTTAGACCGCTCGGCCACGCTACCCATGATATAGATGAAATAAAAAAACATAGTATCCGAAATTGTACGAAACGGACGTGTTTTAATGGGAACGGAGTGTATAAAAACTAGGTTCCCAGTTATATAATAAAACAAAAAAAATATACAAAGGAAAAAAGATACTTTATCAATATTTATTTATATTGATGACTTCGTAGCGCATAATTCAGACGATAGTAGTGGATTTAATTTCTGCTCGATAAATAGCCTATAAATTTACATTTAATATATGTATATCATGATATAGTAGATAGTTATTGGTTCTAGACGTAACAATTGTGGGTTCGAGAAGAAATAAAAATATTTTTTCTTTATCTTATTAGTTATTATAGATAATATTTTTTTTAGAAATAAAAGATATTATACGTACATGGTGGTATTACAGTTTCAAGCCTTCGTGAACAATTTCAACGGAGGCACTACAGAAACTAATCAATTTTTGTATGACATAACGAATTGGCTTAAAATTAAAGCACCTGTTGAAGACAATCCCTTAGAAGATCCATGTGATAAGGATGATGATGACATATCAGTTAAAGAAGGCACGTATAAAAAACCTAATTGGCTATTATACTTTGAAACGACACCTGCCAGGTTCCATTTTTTTACGTTCTTAGGGTTCTGTATCTAAAATTAAAAAAAAAAACAAAATCTTTATACGATCACTTTGTTGACCATATGTATGTTAGTCTTCATATCAAAATAATAAAAAAAATAATCGTAACAATAATAACTGAATTAGTTATTAACTGTGTGGCAGTTATTAACGCCTCACAGGTGTCGTTTCATAAAGTAGTTATAAGTAAACTGATACATTACAAAGAAATGTTTAAAGTAGACAAATCAATAAAATAATAATAAAGACAAAAACATGCAATAATAGTATAAAAAACAATTAATCAATTAAAAAATATGGTAGATAATCTTTAAAAATCACGTGGAGGTATCAAGTTGAAATTAATTTCACATGCCCAATCACGCGGCATGCTACGGTCCTTTAGAGCACAAAATTATTTTAAGTCAACGCAATTAAAGATACAAGCGTTTATTTTATACATCGTTTTTACCTCATTTTGTATGAAATACGCCATGTAATCAAAACGTATAAGATTCCCTAGGCCCTAGACCTCGAATTATAAAATTCGGCAAAAAATGAGAACTTATAATACAAATAAAGGAAAGAATTCAACATATGGAAATCTCTGGGTGTTAAGAAGAAATCATTACACACTTTTATTTTTTATTAAAATAAGTGCATACGCCCGCAAATTTGAGTTTGTCAACATTTATTAGTCACGGTCTTTTTGGCCTACAACCATGAAATCGTTACGGAACACTCGGCGGTCGAGACTAACTCGTACTTGACTGGTTTTTTTTACTTTTCTTTTAATAACCGTTATAGCAGTTTAAATAATAAAATAAAAGACGCATTATATTTAATTTTATACCTGACGCGATAGTGACATAATTAAGACAATTGTTCAATGGGATTTGTTCCAGAATTATTTTAAGTGCAATATAGTGGCAAATATAAGTAAACTAAAAATATCAGCCTCACGATGTTTCTCGCGCACAGCGCGCTCTTTTCCCCATTTTCCGTAGAATTCTGAATGCATAGCGTGGTGAGTGGCGGAACTCAACACCGCGCTTTGCCCCGACACCAGAGCAAAGAAATTAAAATATAAATTCAAATAAATATTTCATTTCAAAAGAAAATTCGCTAATGTTTGCTATTTATCCACTTTTTTTTGTTAAGACGTTAAGAATGTGGACTTTAACTCCGCGACTGTCCTTTCCATATCGAGAGATAAGAAAAAAATACAGTTAACCATTGACTAATATAAGATAACCTTAAATTTGAGCTATTTTATTATTTAATGTAATTTACTCATTTATCAGAGCAAAAGCAAGAAAAGCCCTGGTATGAAATGTTGGATGGTGATCATCCATTCGTAATGTATGGAGATATGTCTGCATTGAAAACTTCGGAAAGACGTGAAATATTGAAAAACATAAAAGCTGCTAAAACAGCGCCTGAGGAATGGAAAGAATATGGTAACTTTGTTTTGGTACATATAATCTAGCGAGTTAAACTTTTTTTTCTTCAATTTATTAACATTTAGAGTGTTATTCCACACTTAGGAAAGATCTTTTCGATGATTTCTCTAAAATTTGGACGAAACGCGATTCAAGCCCACGCTTTTTGGAAACAAGCTATCTAGTAGCTACTACCAAACAAATACTTAAATAATTATTAATAAATTTTAGAGAACGATTCTTATCCCGTTACGTTCAAATATCTCCTTAAATTAACGTCTTACTGTTAATTTTTTATCAGTTTTCAACGAAATGTCTCTAAAATCGGAGTGTCCCAATGCAGAGGCGATTAGTCATGAATATTTCAAAGTAAAACCTGAACCGGATAAATGGGAGTGTACAATGCAAATGGACAGACAGATGCTTTCGCGGAATGTTAGTGAAAATTATAGATATTTAAATTTCTTACAATCGTTGTATTGTAAATACTAGTACTGTTAATACGACAGGTTGTGTGTAAGTAAAAGTAAAGTTATGTGTGTGTGTTGTATGACAAAAGAAGCATTTAATGTTTTGATTTCTTCGCTTTGGTGTTGGAGGCAAAGCGCGGCTTTAAGTTCCGCTACACAATGCTTCAAGAATTCGGAGGAAAATGGGGAACGGATTTCCCTTGCCTAGGTGATCAAGTGCTACTCAAGTTGAGTGACGAAATTCAACGCCGCGCCTTTTTTTATCAGGGAGAGGAAATAAAAATAACTCATTCCCCGGAGTGGGAATCAAACCAACGAGCGTCGCGTTTACAGTCAAATAGTGGGCCGCTGCTATGTCATGACATGACAGCTTCCAAATTTTATTCAAACACTTAATAAAATCAAGGCCGGTCGTGGCGCAGCGGTACAAGGTGTGACTGCAAAACCGACTGGTTGTGGGTTCGATCCCCACTCGAGGAGATGAAATATTTACTTAAATTTATATTTCCATTTCTTCGCTCTGGTGTCGAGGTTAAGTGCGGCGTTGAGTTCTGCCACTCAACACGCAATGCCTCCAGAATTCGGCAGAAAGTGGGGAACGGAGTGTCTTAACACTAGGTTCCCTCTGCCTACCCTGCTGTGTGCGGGATACAGCGTGAAGCTAATTTAATTTAATTTAATTTTTAATAAAATCAAAATATCTTTCTTTAAAGTATTGTTCTTAATAGCGTAATTTATTTGTATCTTAAAAGCAGTCATGTAGGGTACAACACGCTATTTATATATCTTAACAGATGGAAAATGCAGAAAAAAATAAAACTTATGTAATTTAGTTATAAGCTTTTACTAGAAAAGCTAAAGCAAAAATTTAAAGCTTCTTACAATAAATATAATAAAGCTGAAGAGTTTGTTGAGCACGCTAACCTCAGGAACTGCTGGTTCGAATTGAAAAAATATTTTTGTATTAGATATTATATCAGATCACGTTCATCATTTCTATGTTAATGTTTCATGTGTAATACGCAACTCTTACGAATTTCGCGAAACTGCAGTTAAAGTTAGTCCTAATATAAAGCTTTTTCTTAGTCTGAATCGAGTCGTCGTGTGACGACAGCGTCGGTGGACATACGAGGCAACATGGGATCTATAATAAAAATGATGTTAGTAATTTAATAAAAAAAATCTTACCTGAGTGAAATAAAACATTTAAAATATATATCGGTTTTTATATCGTAAAGAGCATATATCTGATATTTTTGTTAGTAAAGCTTCTATAGCACAGAGAACCCAATGTTTGAGACTGACTGACTGACTGCTTGAGATAAAATAGCAAATACTACCACTATGGAGTAAAGTTTAAATTACAATTCTTAAATTAATAAAGAGTTTTGTTCTAACTTGAAACATATCATATATAATATATATATTTACTATACTATAATTTGACCCTTTTCTTAGTATTGTTATATAAATATATAAAAGAAATTGATTTGAGACAGTTAGCTGCATCTAGCTGTAAGCGCGGTCTAACAGTTGCGTAGGTTTGATTTTCACTAATTTAAAATAAAAAAATCTATATTATCCTTTCATTTAGTACGTCTAGTGGAACTCCTGTTGCTGGCAGAGCAACCCTCCTCGGCGCTAGAGACTCTATGGAAATCGCATCCACTACGAAATTGGTAAGTAATTATAATAAAAATAATTCGACCGATGCTACCGTTAGGGTGCAGTAGGACAACGTTTGGCTGTAAACGTAACGCACGACGACTGTAGGTTCTATTCTCACTTGGCGGACAATACGCTCAACACGCAATATCTCAAAAATTGGGTCATATGTGGGGAACAATCATGTGCATAGAAATAGGGAATATGGAACCGGTTAGACCCGTGTACAAAACAAAAAAATACTAATATTGTAATAAATAAAAGTAATATCTGTCTTTTTTTATTGTTTTTTTTTTATTATTATCTAATAGGTTGGAGGGAAAATGTGTTTTAAATAGGCAAGTAATTTTTCTTGTAAATAATAATGAATATATAATTGATTAATATTAAACACTTATTATATTATTTTTATAAATGAATTCAAATATTTTCTTTAAAATGATGATGTTTAAAATACAACGCGAAATTTCCCTACAACCCAATATATTATAGGAAAAGGGATCTAAGGGTTAAGCATAAAAAAGCTTCTTGGGCTTCCAATGATTAGTTTTTAATATATTTCTATTACTTTTCTTCTAAAATAGTTTTTAATCTCTAATAAGTCGTTAAGATATGATGAAAGTGCAGGAACCAAAGTATTAGTAGCACTGGTTCTTCCCCTAGCTTCATTAGGTAGGTACTGGTCTCGCACATTGAGAAACACTTGATAAGTAAACTATTAATTTAAAGTTTTTGTAAAGTTGGATAAATTTTATTGGCGATGGAGCAATTTGGAGTTTTCCCTAACAAAAAGAACTATATTTTCCGGTATACCGGTATAGAGATAGGTACTATGAGATATTTACTCATTCTAAATAAATCATGCCTCCTCATCATTTAAAATTGAAAACACAAAAAATTTTACTAACAAAAAATTAAAACCCCATAGTAAATATTTCTAAACTAAGTACTTACACCGATATTTAAGAGTCCCTTGCTTAGAAAGCTGAATAAATATTTAAAGAAGTTCTTATTGCAACAGAATGTGAACGAAGTACAACACTTGTGTACATTATACATATTATTATTATTCCAAATGGGATTTGATCTTATTGTACCAGGTCACCATCTAAAGACAACGTTATAAAAAATTTGAAATATAATCTAATTTAATCTTAATAATTAATTCGTAGGAGATTTAATAATGAACTTTGCTTTTAGAAAGAGAAACATCGCCATACTATCGATCACAGCAAAGTCGTTTTGAATATTGGCAATAAAATTGTAAGTATTTATTTTTCTTAATTATTACAGGGAGATTAAAAAAACAAACAATATAAAAATATGCAATAAATATTCAGAATAAATTTATGTTTATTACATATTTATAATATTATATTCTTAGTGTAATTTCTTTAAGGTCAACCTGGCGCAGTGGGATAGCGTCTAACTGTAAACCTGAGTTGCAGGTTCGACCCCCACTCGGAAAATTATTATTTAAAACATATTTAGGTATATGTCCCCGGTCTAGTAGACAAAACACGGTGTTAAGTTTCGTAATATTTCGCAATTAGGCGACAAGTGGGTATGTTATATACAGGAATAAGCTTAAAGTTGAAAAAAATGGTCTCTCATAAATTATGTTATACTCTACTTTTATAATTTGTTTTTGCCAAAAACTCAATTTTAAAACGTGCGTGAAGGCAAAATAAAATTAATTTCCAAAAAACGTTTACAATACATTAGAGGTCATAATTAAAGCTTAAACAATCATCCTTTCATAATTCGTTTGTTCTATTACAAAGTATATAATTTATTTATCTAACTAATAAAATCACATATTCATTTTTGATGTACTTTTTGATGTTCTTCAGAAATTAACACTTTTATAAGATTGTATGTGCATACAAAACAATATATCATATTGAAAAAAAAGTTACAATACATTTTCACGCGCTAGATATATAAAACGTAGTGCTCCGCTACATTGCTTAATTGAAGATAGATGATGAGAGAGATAGATACTTAAAACCTCTCCTCGTATGTAATTAATTGAGAAGATTCCGAGAATTTGAATTGGCGGGATTCCGGAATTTGAAATCAGATTAATTCAATCAAAAAAATATAAAAAGTAAAATATACCTAAGTGCTAGAAAGGCGTTCGATATCCGCTCGAGGAAATGAAATATTTAATATTTTCATTTCCTCGGTCTAGTAACGAGGCAAAACGCAGCGTTGAATTCCGCCACTCAATTCGCAATGTCGCCACAATTCTTCGGAAAATGGGGAATGGAAATGTGTTACTGGAAACAAAGTGTCTTACAATTAGATTCCTAGGTTCCAGGTTTGATAAGTGTGGAAAACAGCGTGAAGCTAAAAAAAGTACCACAAATACTTACTTACATATTTAAGATAATTCTGCATATTCGTTAAAGAGAGGTTAAAGCATTTCCTTCTCTTTGTACATGCTGGACTGTAAAAATAACTGTTTCCATAGTATGTACTTTGTAGTTATTATTGACTAGCGGTCTGCTCACGGCTTTGCCCGCTTGAATTACATGATTATTCGTTTAAGAAATATATATATATATATATATTACAAACAGCCTTAATTATTAATTAATTGATTTGGATAAGTACTCACGATATTATTTGTAAAATAACTTATATTAGTTCCTGTGCAGTTTTTAAATTAGTAACATTAATAGTTAAATATATAATTGGTATACAGAATATACGTAGAAAGCACGTTTTTAGGCATTTTTATATAATCTATAAAATAATCAACATTTTCGGGCAAGTTCAAGTCGTACTCATGCCCCGAGAATTTTCGTACCAGTTTCATGAAAGGAGATACACCAAAAGAATAACTAATAAAGTTGTCATTTTGTATCAATTAAAGTACAGGTTAATATTTGTACTTAATGGTTTTTTCTGTGACACAAATACAAATAAGTAGTCAATTTTTGAAATATAATTTTGGAATTTTCCTTTATTCGTGCCGTAAGTTTTAACTTCTTAACAAATTTCGAAATTGTATATCAACGGGAAGTACCCTATAGTTATGATAGAAAATGCGACAAAAAACAAAGGATAAACTCTCATATTTCATCGTCATTTGATTGCGATGATTTAGAAGATAGATTTTTCGTGCTCTAAGGGAATATAGACTTCAACATTGAGGTATCTAACCTTTAACCGATCTTGTACAAAATAGTCTTGACAGACGGACAGACGGACAAACAACAAAGTTATCTTATAAGAATTTTGAGGTATGTACCCTAAAATACCCTTGGCACATACATACATGCAACATACAGGTGCAATAGTGCAATGTCGGTACGTGTCGCTTGTAAGTTATGAAATAATAATGCGGGATATTTTTATAAACAGTGTCAGAGCATTTTTTCTTGAGGCACAATTTTTTAGAGGTTGCTACCAAAAGTGAATTTTTTTATACGTTTCTTAAAAAAATATAAATAACATAAACGAACGAACGGACTGAAGAACCTATTCAAAATATTTCTTTGAATATTAAGTCAATCTTTATCACTGTGTTAAATAATTAAGAATTAAGCTAGACTGTTACGAAGGTAATCTTAACCAACAATACAATTTAGTTTACTTTGTAGTTAGTACTATGAACAATTATACTTTAAAAACGTAACGTATCATGTGTAGTCAATAGATATCATTGCGTATGTTTCTTTTTTTTCAAATATAAATATCTTTAAAACTTTAAGTACATAATTTTTTGATAGAGTGTAGCGGTAACCTTTCCAAACTATATTTTCTTTTATGCACAGCGCCATTTATTTTAGATCCCATCGCAATTAGTGAGAGCGTTACGTGTATGAAAGAGAGTATCAAGATTCGTTAGTACCTACTATTTTTGTCAATAGATAGCGTTACTTGTATCGATTGTTTAATATCTCAAATATTAACTTCTTTAAAACTTAAATACTTATATCTTTTGATAGAGTGAAGCGATTACAATGAAATAAACAGTAAAAGCTACTTTGATTTATTTGTAATTTTAATGTCTAAAAGTTGCTTAAATTTATTGTGTACTTTTTACGTGATACGTGTTCACATAAACAGACAAACAGACAAACAGACAAACAGACAAACAGACAAACAGATAAACAGACAAACAGACAAAAATTCCAAAAATGTTGGAAATGGATTCTGTTAATTATCCTTTAACACCCTGGCTAATTTTTTTTTAAATATTATCAATGTACAGAAACGACTTTTCTACAGATTTATTATAAGTATAGATAATATTCAAATATATTTATAAATAAAATTATTATGCCCACGTTACGTTAGCAAAAAAACAAGTTTAAGGTTAAGATTAATGTATTTAAGAGATACATTTTTAGTATTTTTCATTACGATAAAAAATGTAACAGTTCTTACATCAAAAATAATTAGTGAATTATCGAAATTTTTATATTCTTGGCCTCATTACTTTAGGATTCCTTATTCCAAGAAGTGCCAGATCTAGAAGAAGAAGAAGAAAAAGAATTTGAAAAACCTGGCATCACATCTAGGTAATTGATATACTCTTTTTAAATAAAACTGTAGCCGAGTTATTGGCGTATATTTAGTTTTCAAATATTTTTGGGAACCCGACGTTTTGACCACTTTACGGTAATCCGTAGAGTTAAACTAGTAGTCCCGCCCGGCTTCACCTGCTCCCTCTATTCTGCTTTTTTTCTGACTTGTAAGTTGTGTGTTATGCAAATCCTTTAAACAATCCTTTAAAACAACGTTACATATGTATGTTTATTATTTTGACAAAATTTTAATTTTCACAGAGAAACGGCATCTATAATGCGGGATGAAGAAGCGGAAGACGAATCGTTTTCTGCTCTAGGGCTAGTATATTAGCTTACTTTTATCAATATCACTCAATTACTTAAAGTGAAACAGCTATAGTTTTTAACTTATACATTTACCTTATTTTACTAAATCTTTAAAAACCTTACAAATTGAAATTTATTGAAATCACTCTTTAATAAAGAATCGAGTGATTCAAGAGGGAATTTATTCATACATATTGTATTAGAGTAAAGCCAAGAATATCAAAGATTTGTAATGTGATATCTTAACAACACATTTTTATTCCTTTACCCACCAAAAGAATTACCCACAAAAAGATAGACAGTCCATCGAGGCGTAGTGGCGTGAGATTGTAAATACGACGGCTGTGGGTGCGATTCCCGTTCGGGGGAACGAAATATTTAATATTTTCATTTCTTCGCTCTGGTAATAAGGCAAGGCCTCGCTTCTATTCCACGCAAGCAAAGTCGCGGGCGTAACCCCAGTTTTAAGATATACAGTACGGTCGATGAGTTGTGGCCGCTAAAGTTAGCTGTAAATAGCTGCGCAGATTTAATGTTACAATTTTCTCTTATTTTAAAAAAAAAATCAGAAAACTTAACTTTAAGGCCATGAACCCATGACATATAGACAGTACCTACTGTAAATTAAATTAAATAAAGGAGAATGAAACTATTCCATACATTTTTGGGCCCAGAATGTAAAGATATGAAAATGGTATGATTTAATAGATTTAGGTACATCATCCTTGAAATCTATATAATTTTTGGCAATCTGAGAGCTGAGTTATTAGAGATTTGATAAAAGTGAGGTTAAGTTCGCAGCACAATTTCTTGAATATCAACTTCTATAAAACATGTGATTACTGAGTTGTTTAAGCATTAATGTTTATTATTTATAAATAAAACACATTTTAATGAATATTTTATTCTTCTTCTATTATCTATTATTAAAATGTCATCTAAGAGTGCAGGTGGAACTAAATTATTTTGGTATCTAGCCCAACTAAGGTATGGTACCTTATATATATAATACTCAACATGAGCACAGCAGCCTACCATTCGTCTTCCTACAATATAATTGCAGTATTTCATAGCAATAGCTTCCCTTCCTCTACGAAAGCTGTCAACTAAAATGTAACAGAAATATATTTTCCTGTTTATATGTCGGGATTATATCACACCTCTAAGTAACCAGGTTGTGGTGGTTTTCATCGTCTAAAGGTCGTCGGACTAGGGTATTGCGGTGTCCATTGGCTATCCCACAATTCACACAGCGATTCATATCCATAGCGTGGCGGTCGTAAGATCCAAAAGATTTCAGAGTCCAGTGAGGAAGCGAGGGTCGTACAAAGTAGGCAGAGTCAAAATCCGAGAAAAACAAAACAGTAGTCGTTGAAAATATCAAACAAACGGGAAAACATTCAAAATGTCGATGCGTTATGACACGAACGTAATGACAGAAGCAAATGTTTTTTTTTTATGTTTTTTATTTAATGGCCTGATTTTGCGATGACAAACAGAAGCAAAAATGCAAAAAATCATTAGACAAGGTGTGATTGTCAATCAGCTGTCATCTATGATTTAAAATATGATTGATGTTAATCGATTAAGGATCTAAATCTTATTTTTTTTCATTTTTCTCCACTTCCAGAATGTCAATTAATTTATTATTTGCTATTCTAAAAATAAAAAAATTGTAATTTTTTAGACCACATCTCAATTCTTTATGTGACGGCCCAAAAGTTTCATTCTCCTTTGTAATGTTAACAAAGTATTTCCATTTCTTCGCTCTGGTGTCGAGGCAAAAGCACGGCGTTGTGTTCCACCAGTCAACACACAATGCCTCCAGAATTCCACGGAAAATGGGGAACGGAGTGTATTAACACTAGGTTTCCTCTACCTACCCTGCTGAGTCCGAGATTACTGCGGCAAGCTGATTTATTTAAGTATTTCTTTGTTATCATAACAATATTGTAGGAGTCTCCACAACGACAGCTTGCAAATAATCCCCTCGCATGTGCCGGACCAGGATCACAAAATAAAAAACGAAAAGGTAATCTATATTAATATTATAAAGCTGAAGAGTTCATTGCAACGTTCAACCCGGTAATCTCAGGAACTACGAGTCGAGAAGTTCTTTTTGTATTGGTAGTACATTTATTGAGGAAGCCATTCATTATCCAATCGAAGCTTTAAATGGGTGTTTAGTGTTAATCCGTTTGTTTAGCAGGTTATTTATGATTTGTACTTCTAACAACATCCTAAATACTGGGCTAAAAATTAAAAATTAAAACGATAAAAATAAACCTTATTAGGTTTATTTTTATCGTTTTAATTTTTATTTTCTACATGAAAAGTACTTTAACTTTTTTAGTTTCATTTTAATTCGCTTTTTTTAGCTTCACAAATACATCAGAGTACGCAGACTAGTTTACATAATAAAAAAAATAGTATAAACATTCCCCTGGTCTTCGTCGTTTTCCTCAAGCCTCATTCTTTTTTAAAAATTGCCATTGAAGGGGATTATTTAAAGCCTAATGTGTTATACTTCGAAATTGAAAACAGTGAAAGTTTCATCAAAATTAGTTCAGTAGTTTTTCAATATGATTCACGCGTTTCTGGAGATAGTATACTATTTAAGATATTAGAACAAGTGAATGAGGTGGCATACTTGGGAAGTATGTTCAGTACAGATGGAAAGTACGAGATTGATGTGGAAAGGCGTATTGCTGACTAACAGGGTTAACGGAGTTGTTACTCCGCTAACCCTGTTGGGTTAACGGAAGATTAGCTGCATTGATGAGACGGCGGCACGTCAGCACAGCTGCGCGTTTGGCCGTACACAATGCACTGTTGGTACCGACGTTGTTATACGGCAGCGAAACGTGGGTATTACAGAAGAACATTGAAAGAAAGATGAATGCCGTGGAGATGCATTCTCTTCGTAGGATATGCGGAGTCAGCTTAGCTGATCGCAAGCTCAGCTGGTTTGGGCACATCGAATGAATGAGTGATGAAAGAATGACAATAAAGATTTATGATGGATGGAATGAGTGAGTGGTAAAAGAGGTAGGTTGGCCTTCGAAAACACATTAGATATCAAAGGTACTGGAAGTCACGTAGAAAGCATGGGGATCCCCCGGGGGGCCATGTATTAAGAGGTTGATGATAGTGAACGAGGCGAAAGAGGTATGTAGAGACCGTAGCGTTTGGCGCTCCGTTCTCTCTGACTACCCCGCTAGGGATAAAGCGTGAAGCTAGTAGTAGTAGTTGTAGTATATTATGTTATATAATATCTAAGGACATGAAGTTGGTTTAAATGTTTTTTATTAACCAATTACTAATTTTGACGTATTTATAATCCACATTTTATTCCCAATTCGAATCAGATTTGTCCAATGGAGAAATGTCAAAAGTTACAAGTAGATTCGTTCATGAGAAGTCTACCAGCGTATATGCGAGACAGTCCTTTTATCCAATTCGAACAAAGTTATGATAATTATGAAGCTTGTACACCAGGTGAGTTAATATTTCGTCGTTTTTGGAGGTAAAGAGAGATAAGACACTACTTAAGTACCTATATATTAACATATAGCTATATAATTCACTTTAACCAAAGTGTGACTTGACTCTTGGCTGAGTGGTTTCACCAAGAAAGGGATTTTTTTAGCTAGTAACAGACGTAATCTATAACAATTACACATTCATACATAATCACACATCGCGATTACACATCCACACGTGATTAAAGATCATATAATATGTATTCACGGTTTTTGAACAAAATTATGATAATTATGGTT
The DNA here is from genome assembly GCA_021202915.1 of Heliconius himera. Taxonomy (NCBI): domain Eukaryota; kingdom Metazoa; phylum Arthropoda; class Insecta; order Lepidoptera; family Nymphalidae; genus Heliconius; species Heliconius himera. The sequence continues at coordinate 45,015 of JAJHJA010001370.1, read as the reverse complement.
ATTATGGTGTATACACCAGGTTAATAAATACTTTGTCGCTTTGTAGCTGAAGATGGATACCACTGGATTAAGGTATGTAGGGTCTTTGCATTGGGTAAATAATAAATACATATACTTTATTGCTCATTAAAAAAAACAAAACAACTTACAAAATTTAAAAAAATAATAAAAAATGTACAACAAGGCGACCTTATCGAGTAAAACGATCTCTTCCAGGCAACCTTTGGATCTTGGAGTTATATAAAATATGTGTAATATATTCGAACTACGCAATATATTAAGTAATCAATAAAAAATAATATACCTATATATACCTATAAAATAAATATTTTTGTCATGTCCAGGATTAGAACCTATAACAAACAAATATATAAAAATTAACATTTACAATAAAAACTGATACTGTCAGAATCGAACCCACGGCTAGGTGAAGGCTTAACAGTCAGTTTAAACATAAATTTCTGCAAGTTACATACAGATTATAAATATACTTACACATATATATATTTGCAAATGTAATTAATTAAACAATTTGATTAAATACATTACTTATGTCAATATACGACAATGGAATAATAATAAAGGCGTATTTACGTTGAAGTTCTCATAAGTGGTTAATTAGAAAGACGTGTTTGAAGTTGATGACAATATGATTGATTTTACACGTCAGGATGCATGTGGGTTCGATTCATGCTTCAAATGATTACCGCTTAGCTTATTTTTGTACGTGTTTAGGGTTACGTACCTTTTAAGGAAAAAAGAAACCTTTTTAAAATAACTTTGCTGTCCGTCCGTCTGTCTGTCAAGAGCCTTTATCTCAGGTACGCTTGGAGATATCGAGTTGAAATGCAAATTTCAGTACTCAGATCTACAGTCCCATGATTTCCTGAAAAAAAACGTAAATGTATTTCTACATTTACTTTAAAACAGATATGGCCGTTTATATTGCAAAAAATGCTTATTTCGACACTATAAAGGGAATCAAAATTTATAGGGTACTTCCGGTTCATTTAGAATTATGAAATTTAGCAGCTACCGTCTACAGATAGTTCAGAAAAAAAAAACTGAAAACTATACATTTGTGGTTAAAATTTAGTATTAACGCCGCTAGTTCAAGTGAGGTATCAGATGAAATGTCAGAAAAAGCTCGAGATCTCCATTTTTTGTACCGAACCTTCGATGGGCGAGCCCAGCTCGCGCTGGTCCGCTTTTTTAGATATACAATAATGATATTTTTTCACTTCAAGTTCACATATATATTTTCCTAATTTTAATCAAATAGAACAACTCAAAGTCCTACAAGCTAGAATTGAAGAAAAGAAGAAAAGAGAGAGAATAGATTACACCAGAGAAAGGGAACAGCGTCCCCTTCTATCTTGGGCTCCCAGCATGGAAGGGGTCTGTATACAGACATCAGATGTTTCTTTATCAATACCACCTTGTACTTGTCATGTACCGAGTCCTACACCTGCTTCCACTTCTTCTATACATGTTTATAATGGTTAGCTTAATTTTATTAAGTCTTATTACTTTTTGGAAATTAAAAGCATTTTAGGCAAAAATAATTATGAAAGGATATCGATATTAGGTATAATAGAGAAAGGGAAAATATTACGCCAAAGCACAGAAGGAGTCTGTATACAAACATCAGATTTTTGTTTAACATTACCATCTTTTATTTATCATTTACCAAGTGCTACTTAAATTTTTATTTATAAAAATAAAAGAAGATCTGCAATCTCCACAAAATAAAAGGGAAAGAAATGACAATATAACTAAAACCTATTTATTTTAATTAAGGCCGGCGTGGCGCAGTAAACGTGGTGGTTTTGCGTTCGGTCTCCATTTGAGGCAATGAATTCTTTTTCAGTTATTTTCATTTCCCACCGTTAGACAAAGCACGGCGTTAAGTTCCGTCGACCTAAAAATGCATTAGCATTATTTTTTACAGAAATTGGAATACAGTGTCTAAAGACTAGAATATTTTGCCTATTCTAATGAGTAAAAAGCGGAAGATTAGAATTAAAATGTGTTAGAATTTTATTACCAACATATTTTGTTCATTTGGTTCACTGCACGAGATTTTTAGATTGGTATTGTGAGTGATTCATCTTCATTTTTTCTAGTGGCCGACTTGATACCGATCAAACAGAAAGTTGATGAAATAAAAGCGGAGTGTTTCTTCGATAACAGCATTGATTTCGATCGATTTAAAGTTATCGGCCATGATGAGAGCGTTATACATTTGTTAGTAATATTATACAATTTTACTTATAATTATTTTAAGTAATAGTATCTTATTCAAAAGTATAAAATATATTAAATATATGTAAAATAATTCTACTTTATTGACGTAAAATTATAAATTGAAGAATAATTGTATTATAATACAATACAATCGAGGCCAGTCGTGGCGGAGTCTAGTGTTATGATACGCCGCTCATCACTTTCCGAATCATTTGGCGGAGAGTGATTGGCGTGTCATAACACTAGACTCCCTCTGCCTACACCTCCATATACAAAATACAACTTGGAGCCAAAAAATAATAATAATACAATTATTGCAAAATACAGAGCGGCGTTGAATTCCACTTAACATCTTAATTTCGCGGAAGTATCTTAAAACTAGGTTCTCTTTGCCTGCCTTGTTATAGGTATACGGGATACAACGAGAAACTGAATAAATAATGTTGGCAATCAAATCCATTATTTGATTCAATAATTATCAAGTTAGTATCTTAAAAAGATTTGTCTTCTCTTATAAAATTTCTATGAAGTTTTCCGAATGAACAAAGCATTTCTTCTCAATAGAGTACAAATGTAATGTTTTTAATTATAAAAATTTTACATCGAGATTTAAACTCGCGTTTTTCTTAATTATTATTATTAATCTTATTAATTTCCAGACAAAGTACACCAAAAACAGAAAATGGCAACACTTGCAAGACTAGATTGCAACAAATAAAAAAGACATTAAAACAACACCCGAGTTTATGTGAAATATTTCAAGCAAATATTCGTTGTTGAAGAGAAAATAAAAATCCCATATATTTTGTACAACTTTATTTCTAAACAAAAATCTAGCATCTAATAAAATATATTGTAGTACTAAAGTGTTTATACTATGTTTAAAAATACTCCAAAATTATTAGCTACATACATTTATTACAAATACATATATTATTACAAAATTTTGATTACTTATTTATCCACCATGATTTAACAAGAACACTGCTGAATATTCTGTGCTGAGTTTCACCACTCAGCACAGAATATCTCGAAATATTGGCCGTAAAGTGAAAATCAGAGTAACGTAAGTGAAGTTATTATAGTTTTGATAACTTTCTATAAATAAAAAATTTTATTTAAAAAAATGGTTAATAAATTATTATCAAACAGGTACGTAGTATACAATCTTCTTTTACAAGCAATTTACGATACGTAATAAACATCGGTATCGTTTTCACAAATCTCCTTAGCTTCCTTCTCTATTGTAGCTACTATTGTTCCTGATTTTTCTTTTGTATCTAATTGACTTAATAATTCATTATTTTTATTAAACAAACTATTATTATCATTAGCATCATCAATATCCTTAAACAAATTCAATTTAGATCTTTGAGGGCCGTTTATTTCAATACATTCTTTTGAAATTATTTCATGAATACTAGGCTTCGAAATGGATTTAGTTAAATCTATTATAGGTATAGGAATTCTAGATTCTTCTTTAGGTACCTTAGGTAACGATTCTGCTGATTTTACTGGTAAAAGTTTAGGCATTATATCATTTATATTTGGGGAGGGAGGTTCATCAAACGGTACGGAAAGACTATTTTGTAAATTTTCTACTTCTCTACGCTTTGCTTGCTTTCTTTCGAGCTGTCTTTGTAGTTCTTCTATTCTTTCTTCTTTTAATTTCAATAGATTGTCTAGGTGCTCCACCTAAATATATTTACTTATGTTATTGGTGACTATTTTGACATTTATTATTTGACAAATTCATTCAGGCGGAACTCGTATAAAATAAATGATGTTATAGACAAAATATATTTAAAAAAAAAAATAAATTAATTAGCTTCACGCTGTATCCCGCACACAGCAGGGTAGGCAGAGGGAACCTAGTGTTAAGACACTCCGTTCCCCACTTTCTGCCGAATTCTGGAGGCATTGCGTGTTGAGTGGCAGAACTCAACGCCGCGCTTAACCTCGACACCAGAGCGAAGAAATGGAAATATAAATTTAAGTAAATATTTCATCTCCTCGAGTGGGAATCGAACCCAGAACCAGTCGGTTTTGCAGTCACACCTCGTGCCGCTGCGCCACGACCGGCCTCTATATATTTTTTATATAGAGATTATATAGAGATTTATTATAAAATATATTTTTTGATATCTTATATATTTTGTCTATCACATAAATACGAAAAGAAATAACGAACATAACACCTTTTGTTTGAGGAGATCTGAAGAATCTTTTGTATCTTTCAATTCTTCCTTTACACCGAGATAAGATTCGTGGCTGACTACTTTTTTCTGAATCACTTCTAACACGCCGTTTACTCTTACCTTGACGGGAACAACTAGGATATTGTCTGAAAGAGTAACAAAATAAAAGCAGTTATAAGTCGCTAACAAACGTACCTAAAATACCTTAAAAAATCAAAATAACATTAGGCATATTAACTTTTATACCTAGATATATTGATAAATCAAATATATGTAAATGAAAAAATATATGTCCTTAGCGCCTTGTTGTATTAGCGGCAAAGGGAACCTAGGAACTTAGTATTTAGACACTCCGTAATATTCTAGTGTTCATTGGAATTAAGACACTTCCGTTCCCCACTTACGAGACATTGCGTGTTGGGTGGCAAAACTCAACGATCCGTTTTACCACTTTACCAGAGCATAGAAATGAAAATCGAACCCACGGACGTCGTGTTTATAGTCGTACTACTATTATATACTACTTTGCTATTTTCATTTTCCTTGCTTTGGCAACGAGGCTAAGCGTTACTTTGAGTTCGAATTGTATCCCCAGGCTCCCTCTGCCTACCCTGCTGTGTGCGGGGTACAGTGTGAAGCTAAGAAATAACAATAAAAAAATACTGTTAATTTAATGTTGTTTAAAAACTAACTAACGTCTCTAAGTGATAACTGTGCTTAAACTTAAAAAAAATTATTAAAACGTACCGTCTTCCCCACAAGCTTCATAATAACTGCCACCACTAGAACCATTTTGTTCGCCTTCTTTCAAACTCTTATTGAGGTCCTCATCTCTTCGAATTTTATCACGTACTACAATATAATATTTTTATACATAGCTACATAGCTTATCGTACTACGTTTGGCGCAGAGGCACAACCGAACGAATGTAAGCGTGACGGTTGTCGGTTCGATTTCTCCACTCGAGGAAATGAAATATTTAATATTTTCATTTTGTTGTTCTGGTAACTCCCAGACACGCCATTTACCACTTAATTTAAATATATATTTAAATATATATTATTATTATATTAAAACCTCACTTAAAGTGAGGAACCGAAGTATCTTACTAGGAACGGAGTGTCTTAACACTAGGTTCCGTCTACCTACCCTGCTGTGTACTAGATACAGCATGATACGGTAAGTAATAAAAATATAAAAAAAATAATATTGATGCCTGATGCATTTAAAAGTACCTATCTAATTTTGATAAAACTTGAACTTTACCCATAATTAAAAATATCTGATTGAAATCAAAAAGAATCATTTCGACACTTTTGATTTCCGAGAAAGTTCTAGACAAAAAATTTGAAAGTTCAAATCCCGCTACGTTCAATTTTTTATACGTTTTCTTAATAAGTATAACTCCTATGTTGTTGAAGTCAGTTAAATTTTATTTTTTGATTTGAATTTAAATACAATAAACATTTCTTACCCATTACAAGAACTCTTTCAATAATCCCAGGCGCACAGTTCGCGAGCTGCTCCATAATATTGTTACAAAGGTTTAACTTTAGTTTCTTCAAGACTTTCCTATTTAATGTCATCCAGTTGTTTAATTTCAACGATTGACTGTTTCTTGGCGGATAGTTGTGCATTTCTATCAACTTTGGATAATACACGTTCAGGATTTCAGCTAAGAGAACTGAAAATAAAAAATCTAACTTTATCAGTAGGTAACTAGATTTTCTGTATTTTCACACTTTTTATGAAATTTTCAATAGAAGGAATGAAATTAGCGCTCTTCGTGTATATAACATGAAATAGCTAATTCAATTTTTCGGAACGATTTTTTAAATAAGATGACAATTTTGCATTTCAATAAATTAGAGACTAAATTGGTACGTAGTACGTTAATTAAGAGTATACAGGCAATTAAAAGTATATTATTACTATTTTGCTTTAAATTTTGCACGGTAAACACATTGCTACACACATCTACGCTATAAAAAAATTGATTAATATAAATTTTTGATTAATGTAATATCTAAAATGTTAAAATTCCTGTCTCATAGACTCAAGGCATCCAAATGCATATTAATTTAGTTTAATATTTTTTAAAGATTTTCTTTATTTACTTTTCTATTAATAATAAGCAGAATAAATTTACATAAATTAAAATTACTTTCCTACAATTATACTATTATGTAGATATTACCTAATACAAGATGCAGAGTGACGTTTTCTAAAAACAACTTACCGGCATCAGAGAAATCACGATTAATCTTTTTAGTGGGTCTAGATAGTTTGAAAGTATCGACCCAAGCCAAAACCGATTCGATATCAGACAACGGCATAGGCGAATCTATCGACGACATTTTTATTTTTGATTTTATAATAATTTTTATACTTTATTTATATTAAATGACAGAGTAAATTTTACATGTTTATCTGTAACGTCATAATTATAGTAGTACTAACTGCCAGTTAGTTTCTAAAGTAGAAACTATTTTAATAATAAGCATTGAAAAGAGAAAATATTATGAACATAATATTTTAACTATGCACTTAAACGAATGGAGAATTTATGGATATTGCATATATGGAGGTTTTGAATAATATTTGTAGGTATATTTAAATCAACCCAATTTAAAAAAATATACCTAATATACTCGTATACATTAATGCTACTGTTAATCTATGGTTGAAATGGCGCCAAATTTTTTACCAAGAAAAAATGGCGGCAATTTTTTTTTACTTTACTTTTTTACCAAGAAAATTTTGTTGTTGGGTTAGACGCCGTAATAAGTCAAAATGTTTTTTCCACCTTTGTCGTATATAACAGTATAACGTAAAGTCATATAAAAAATATGACTCCAACAAAATTGGACATTTTATCTATTTCCTATAACTAAAGAATAAAATACATAGTAGGCAAATCGCTATCATAACAATCAAAATGTAATCCTAGACGAAAGTAGTTTTTGTGTTCGTTGGTGTCATACTTTCTACCATTATTATCTATATCTATGCGATGCATTTTATTATCGATTTGACTTCTACTGCTACTTCTACTATAAAAAGGTAAAGCTACTTTGTTAAAATAGTTACTAAGTATAAAATCTAAAATAAAATCAATGAAGATAACTTTATATAATATTTTAAATGAAACTATTTTAACCGGATTGATCCCGTATATTAACACATGTTAAAAATCGGAAGCGGGTAACGTTTTTAAAGAAACACGTTAAAAACACACATCGTCTATATGATTCTAAACTATTTTGAAAGAGATACTATGTAATTGCAATAAGTGATATGTATCACCTACTGACAATACTTCACACTAGTTTCCTTCCAACAGGGGCCGTCACTTACAAGCGAGTGCCCCCGATTGACTTTTTTTTTTTTTTTTTTTCGAATGGACTTAAATGCTGTTGACCTGGAATGGTCTTGACAGCGTCACCGGGCTGGGAGGGGCGAGTGTAGCTCGCCCCTGAAGATAAGAATTACGAGCTTTGATGGACGCTCGTGAAGTGATGGCGATCGCGGGGGAATGCCCCGCGTACGCTAATCATGGTGGGTTTCGTCCATTGGGCCCCGCCGCGCCGAGGCGCGGGCGTGCCGTTAGATATGACTGGCCTCGCCGCCTCTTACGGCGGCGGAGAGTGGGACGTGGGACTGAGGAGTGGATCCTCCCAATGTATTGGGCGTTGGCAGCAGTGATGGGATCGTCGGGGTCCAGAAGCACGCTTCGAGGGCGTCTAAGACGTGGATGTGGATGAGGAGCGTACTTACACGCTTGGACAATGAGTGGGTTTGAGTGGGAATCTGCACGCTCGTAGTAGCGCTTGGCCAGGCGCTTGCAGAATTCCTTGAGCGATTCTAGCTCGAAGTCTTTATGAAGGTCAACGTTGCGTACGTACCATGGGCATCCGGATGCCATTCGTAGGAATTTATTTTGAACTCTCTGAAGGAGGTCTATCTTGGTGTGTGCAAACACGACACAAGCATAGGTCATGACGGGACGGATGCAAGTTTTGTACAATGTCAGCTTGTTACGAAGTGACATTTTACTCCGCTTGCAGATAAGCGGATACAGCCTGCTCATGACGTATGTGGCTTTGTTCCTGACATACGTGATATGCGGCCGGAAAGAGAGTTTCGAATCTAGTACGACGCCTAGGTATTTGACCTTGGATTCCCAGGGGATCGGTTTGCCTTGCAGGTAAATAGTCGAGACGCCCCCGATTGACACAATTCCACTGCTTTTATAGTTATTTTCCACCTAAATCTACCCTCTTTTACACGAGTACGCTAACACGGCCATCCTGCATAGTGCCCGCCCCGGGCACCCCACGAGTCGGGATAAATCACTGTGACAATAAACAGCAGTTAGTCGTGAAGCTAAATTATACTGTATCATAAAACAGTCCCATAATGGAATTTTGCCCATTTTATCATTCTTTAAAAACTGAAATAGCTCGACAACATGACCCAAATTAAAAGGAATATGCCGCACTTAGGAAACCCTAAAGGGACTATGCCACACTTCGGAAACCCTAAAGGGACTATGCCACACTTAGGAAACCCTAAAGGGACTATGCCACACTTAGGAAACCCTAAAGGGACTATGCAACACTTAGGAAACCTAAAGGGACTATGCCACACTTAGGAACCCAGACTCATAGCTCAACACAACTTGGCCTTAAAGAGCATTTCACTCACTTAAGCGTTCCAAGTTGTTAAAGTCGTCTCCCTCTTAAAGAGTATTTTTCTCACTTAAGAGTACCAAGATCAACTTTGAGCCCACATGTCAACATTATAAAAATTGTAAAGTGTGGCTAACTTACTCTCAAAGCATTATTTATTTATTTATTTATATATACTTTATTGCACAAATTACAAAAAAGAAAAATGTACAAAAGGCGGGCTTAACGCTAAATAGCATTCTCTACCAGCCAACCTTGTCATGTGTGAGAATAAGTCTGTAGGTGTGCAGAAGAAAAATATACCTACATATACATACATTAATATCCTATAAATATATAATTATACAAGTAATATAATATATAATAAAAAAAATATAATTATGATAATATAATATCGATATTCTAAATAAACTACAAAAAAAAAAAAAAAACCATATACATATATACATACCATACCAATATATACAAATAATTACATAATAAATTAAATAGATGAATATTATATATTTATACTATTTTTTAAAAAAATGCTCTTTTACCCGGCGCTTGAATACCTCACGAGAGGGAGCTCTTCTTATGAGCTCGGGTAATTCGTTTCAGACATGAACCCTGAAGTATGACGGGGAGTGGCCAGCATAAGATTGGATTGGGAACGTAAGGATCTATTATGGAAAGAGGAAAGGAATGCAAAATCGGAAGATAGGTAAGTGGGAGACTGGGACTGACTGACATTATGCACAGACCTGTATTTTCGCTCGGTCTAACCTGACACTTGCTTATTATTCATCCTTGATTCGATCCATTTTTCGAGTCCTTATGACACCACAATAAAATTACTAAAACAATAAAATTATTAGTAAAGTAGTCCTTCTATTTTTCGATAATAATTTCAAACAGCAAAGATTTTATAATAAGAAATAGCTTTTAATTTTTAGAATACCAAACTTTCAATCCAAAATACCAATGGGGCGAAGATACACATAAAGATATGAAAACTTCATGCGTATCCCACTTCTGATGTTAAAAATCGGAAGCGGGTAACGTTTTTAAAGAAACACGTTAAAAACACACATCGTCTATATGATTCTAAACTATTTTGAAAGAGATACTATGTAATTGCAATAAGTGATATGTATCACCTACTGACAATACTTCACACTAGTTTCCTTCCAACAGGGGCCCTCACTTACAAGCGAGTGCCCCCGATTGACACAATTCCACTGCTTTTATAGTTATTTTCCACCTAAATCTACCCTCTTTTACACGAGTACGCTAACACACATTCGAACACTTTGCAGTACACCGTGGTCACGGGTAGATTGAGGTGGCCGCCAACGATTTCTTCTTAATTGCCTCGCGTACTGCGCTAGATTCCTTTAGAATTAGCTGACTCCCTCTTGAGACTAATGAAAAGTAATATTCCATTACAGTGTGCAAGTGTATACAAACTAGGGTGAAGGAACACATCTCCGATATTGGGGTCTGGTAGGAGTTCACGATGTAGGAGCGGGGCGATGCCACTTTCCTTCTTTTAAAATTAAAAAAAAATTTATTAAATTAGCTTCACGCTGTATCCCGCACACAGCAGGGTAGGCAGAGGGAACCTAGTGTTAAGACACTCCGTTCCCCACTTTCTGCCGAATTCTGGAGGCATTGCGTGTTGAGTGGCAGAACTCAACGCCGCGCTTAACCTCGACACCAGAGCGAAGAAATGGAAATATAAATTTAAGTAAATATTTCATCTCCTCGAGTGGGGATCGAACCCACAACCACCCGTCGGTTTTGCACTCACACCTCGTGCCGCTGCGCCACGACCGGCCTCAATTCAAATTCCTTCTTTTATTACGCAGTTATAGTGGAGAGGAAAATAGGAAGTGCTCTTGGCTTTTCTTCGACAGAGCTTCTAGTTATAACAAAGTAATATTGTCGAGTTTCAGTTATTTAAATAAACTTCTGATGGCAAATATCTTATTAGATCAATATTTTCTAATGGCATTATTTAAAATTAATATGTTGTAAATATAACTTTCTTAATCCTGTTACCTCTGAATCTTTAGTCTAAAAAGTTCTAACGACTAGACACATCACGAGCCAAAGCATTATTTATTAAATAATATCTTTAAATGTGTTTGGGGAATCACTTACAACTTAACTAAGAAATTAATGGTATGATTTAATAATTATATAATAGTTTGATTTAATAATTATATCATCTGATGGAAGAATATCATGAAGGGGTATTCTACCATCAGTTCTTCCCGTGACTATGGACGTAAAGTGTTCAAAACGTTGGATTTCTATAGTGTATTTCAATACCAAAATATATGCGATTAATGCGATTAAAATAGTTTGAAACCGGCTTGGCGGAAGGGCGTAAGCATGTGACTGTAAGCACGACGGTTGTGGGTTCGATTCCCACTCGGGGAAATAAAATAATTAATATTTCCATTTCGCTCTAGTATTGAGACAAGGAGTGGCGTTGAGTTCTACTACTCAACACCTTAACGACTGTATTAACACTAGGCTCCCAGGTTCCCTCTGCCTATATTGTTATGTGCGTTCCATTTCGCTCTGGTAAAAAACGAAACTCTAAAGTTTGGATGAAATTGGAGAACGGAGTGTCTTAACACAAGGTTCCCTTTGCCTATCATGCGAGAGTATATGCGAGATATATGCGAGTATAGCGTAAAGCTAGCTAATCATAATAAATCCATGCAAATTTTGTTAGTATTTTTTTGTATACAATTAAGAGTATTCTATTCTATTCAAATATGTATAGTTCTGTTGAAATGTATGTCGAAAAGTCAACAGCCGTGCGACCTTTAGTGCGTCTTCTGCCATTTTGTAAATAAACACTTTCTTTAAATATTTGATTACTGTAGGCAAAAAAAACATTGATGCTTATAGGACTTGTCTTTTTTTAATTACAATTAATTTTATTATAATTAATGTTATGATCATATTAATAATGTTAATTTGTTTGTTCCCCTTGAAACCTTGTGCATATATTTTAAGAGATATTAGAAAGGATATAGGATATTTAAAATATATATATGCAAAATGTATCTAATTTAATATATTGTTAGTAGTAGTAGTGTATGACTGTAAGTGCGATGGTTGTGGATTTGACCTCCATTTGGAGCAAAAAAATATTTTATTTTCCCCTGCCTGGCAACACAAAGTGCAATACTTAATTAATAAAGCTATTTCTAAACTATCTAAATCTAAGTAATAAGAATATAATGACGGGGTACTCTGCCAAATAATATGCAGTATAAAAAAAAACATATACCCTTTTTAATTGACGTCAAAATAAGAGGAGGTTACAAATTCGACTCCTATATTTTTTTATGAATTTATATTTGTTTTGCCGACGCTACCTTTCCCCATAACTTTAAGTAACAATACTTGCAACGAGATAATGACACTTGTTACACCAAAGAGAAAATAACGTGTTTAACTGTTTAATTTCTACAAACATACATTTAGTCAATTGGTTTTCATAATAATAATAATTATTATTATATTATTTTTATACGACTATTTGATAATTCACTCTTCACACTCTAAATTAAATAAGGCCAGTCGTGACGTAGGGGCACATAGGTGTAACTATAAACGCTTCTGGTTGTGTTTATATTTTCATTTCTTTACTCTGGGGTCAAGCCAAAGCGTTGAGTTCCGCCACTCAACACGCAATGCCACAATTCGGCGGAAGATGGGGTACTTAGTGTCTAGGTTCCCTCTGCCTACTCTACTGTGTGCTGGACACAGCATAAAGCTGATTAATTTAATAAAAAAGGGAACTAACTCACCGTTTCTGTAATTAATAATGATGTCCAGAGCGAAGAAATGAAAATAATTAATTGCTTCGAATAGGAATCTATCCCACAACAGTCGTATTTAAAGTCACACACTGCACTACAAACTACTGTCTGAAACGAAAGTATTTGGAATATAAAAATTACTTTGATTGGAATTGGGAATTGAAACCAGAACCATAAGAACCATATGTACAGTCAAGCTCTTTCTAACAGAAAGACTAACTTGAGCTGTAAACAATAAATATATCTGTAAAAAATAAAACTTTTAAAAATACATAAAAGTACATACATTTTCTATATTTTAAGTACATAATATTCATAAAATCATAAACTTAAGACGACGAACACAATGTTAGTATTCATGTCTTTACATCTTCAGTAAATTAACAGTTAATATAAGAAAATAGCATTTATTTTCAAGGAAATAAGTATTATTATTAAATATCCAAGTTTAACTCTTCTTATAGAGCCTCAGATTTCGTATTTGTGAAGTTAAAAGTCAGTCAGTATTCAGATTCAGAGCTGGTCACTTGTGTTCGAAGAAAGTTTTTTATTGGAATTTAAAAACATTTGAAGCAGGTGAGTTACTATTCATCCGCTTTTATTAGGAATCGAGAAAGAAGAGACTTCTCTACTTTTTATACAGTCACTACTCCTTTTGTATTCATTAAAGGTTTTTGATAGACAAATATTTATTTTGTTTGTAATTTAAATATTTGCTTATGACATGTATTTTTTAGCGTTTCAAGAGTTTTAAAATGACTATTATCTATTTAATTAAAATATTTTTATAATAAATTCATATGTTAACTAAGGGATGGAAGCCACAACTTTCGAAATAAACGTAAAGTCGAACATTTATTCGTATTTATTTTTCCAAAAAGTGGAAAATGCATATGGGTTTTCGAATACTCATCTATCAAAAACTATAAAATTGTTCAGAATTAGCTACTATGGGACAACGAGTTGAGAATGTAAAAAAATTTAAATAAAATTCAATCCAAGCTGTCATTGGTATCAACTTCATGTCACTTTGAGGCCAGTCGTGGCGCAGCGACTGATTGTGGGACTCGAGGAAAAAAAATATTTGATGATGTCGAGGCAAAGCGCGGCGTTGAGTTCCACCACTCCAAATCGTCGAAAAATGGCAAACGAAGTGTCTTAATATTAGTTTCCCTCTGCCTACCCTGCTGTGTGCGGGATACAGCATGAAGCTGAAAAGAAAAAACAACTTTAAATATCATTTTCATAAGACATAAGGTACGCCACTCAACGTAATGTCTCGAATTTAGGCGAAAAGTGGAGAACGGAACCTACCCTGCTAAATAGGGCAAAGCGAGAAACTGAAACATATATTTCCACACCTAGACCTGTTTCAAATACGTCATTACGTCACAAAGCTATTATTATAAATGTTTCTTATGGTTCATCTCGCGAAATAATACTAATGACTTTATTTGCGGTTTTATAGAAACATATAAATTGTGATCGTGATATTTAAATGAAGCTTATAAGTATTAAATTACAATACAAAATTACGGTACTTCCCCGGATTAATAGACTAAAGTGCTACCTATTATTGTTAAATTATGCAACGCTGTCGCTAATACGCATATGATTAATATAAAAAAAGCTAATTAAATGCAGGATGCAGAAGTTGTTATTATCTATGCATTGTAAGTTTGATAAAATAAAAAAATTGAAAACATAAAGAATAATACAAAAACTTATATATATAAAAAAGCGTGAAGATAAAAAAAAACATGATATATTTTAAAATTCTTATTTAAGCGTTATCCACAGACAGAATATATATTTTTTTCAATTGGTCATTTTGAATAATTATCCGTAAAGAAAGTTTATTCGGCCGGTTTGTGTCAAGTTGCTCCGAAACCAGTTTGTTAGGCTGCTCCTATGTATTACTTACACTTTCAATAATTTTGGGCAATATATTTTATTACAAGATTTCGATGAGAATGTCTCTTTGGGTGTATATCTTACCCTAACTTAGTGTTAAGACACTCCGCTTTGCACTTATCGCCCGTTCAGCATTTAATTCAATTAATAGATAAAAAGAAACTAATTTTACCTGTACCATTAAAATATAAATAGGTACTTAAAAAAATTAAAATAGAAACTAATATGTTCGAAGAATGATTATATAACGGTGTATTTTGTATGGTTTCATACAATGGAGTATCGCCGCTATTCAAGCTCACTTTCGATTCATTAACACCACACTTTCTTTTATTCTTAATAAAGTATTCACATATATTTTACGACCTCAAGTTCCGTATACAATAAATTTTATTATTTTATGTGTTATATACTGTACGGCACAGTGGTATCTAACTCTATGCGATGGTTGTGGATTCAATCCATGCTCGGGGGCTTAGTGTATCTAGAGATATTTATTTAATAGTAAAATTTCTAGTAGTAAATGCACAAGACCATTCTGGGGTGGGCACGGACCACCCGGCCCCCTCTCACGCTCGGGAAATGATTACACTTAAATATATTTAATTTTTCCTCTGTTAGGCCAATATCTAACTTTCTATTTCGATACTGTCACAAGATATATTTTTTAGATGAGCATAAAATTAATTAAAACCAATAAAGAAAGCAAACGAAGAATTGGCATACAACTAGCAAAATAAAATTTATAAACTAATAATAGTAAAAAAAATCAAATTATCATTTAACTATATATAAATATTAAAATATTAATTTAATTTTATACCTAGGTACGTAACCCTGAAACAGTTCTTAGCAACGACGGCATAAAACCAAACCTAATGGCCAAAGAGCTACGTGACGAGCATTCACTTAAATACCAACATTATAAATAAAATTCAATAGAAACGTATTATAAAACCGTTCACGTCAATTATATTGTCTGTCCGTTTATTCGAATCGTAGAACTCATGAACTTAATACATGGTTTATGAGAAGTTTTTGAGATAATAACGTATTATAAACAAAAAAGTAAATAAATGCAAAGGAAATAAATAAGTATAAGTGATAAGTTAAAATATCTTTATTTTATTTAAATCAAAAAGAATCATCTTGACTTTGAATATTCCAGATAATTGTAGACAAACATATAACAAAGCTAAATATCATCCAAATGTAATAACGTCACCTACATGCACGTCAGACTAATAAAGAACCTCGTTATATTAAAATCGGTTAACACTCAAATAATAGGTAATGTACAGAAAAATCTGCAATATTTCATAGTCCAGCACAAGTGAGCTCGCTCGCTTTCGACCACCAAACTCGTCTTTCTCCTACAAAGAAAGCCCTTATCAGTGCCATCCAAATGGAAATCTACATAAAAAAGGTATAATATGTAATTATCAACGGTTGTAAATTCATATAATTATTAGTATGGGAACGTGAATGTGGAAGTTGGAACTACTGAGCGTGATGGAAGCAAAATTAACAAGATGTTCATAGAAAGTCGGTAGATGGTGATTATAATTAAAGAGATTGTGTCTTTAATTAGTTTTTTAATATTATATTAATTAATTTAACTAATTACGTTAACTATATTACTTTGATTGTTTTTGTAATATAGTTATATTTACAGTTGTTACAATTAAAAGTTCTAAATCATATTTGGTTGTTACATACTATGTCTTATTATTTTAAAGTTTTTTTAATCCTTTTCTTGCGTACATTAAAAAAATATTTGACTAATGATGTATCTAGTGGTTAGAACTTTTAATCGTAGGTAAGTAGGCCGAGAGAACCTAGTGATAAGATACTCCCCTTTTTCCACCGATTTCTGAAGGCATTGCGTGTTGAGTGGTAGAACATGGTAGACACATGAGCGAAGAAATTAAAAAATAAAATTTTATTCGAAATAAGAAGTTACATTTCCATTTCTTCACTCTGGTGTTGAGGCAAAGCGCGGCGTTGAGTTCTGCCACTCAACACGCAATGCCTCCAGAATCCGGCAGAAAGTGGAGAACGGAGTGTCTTAACACTAGGATCCCTCTGCCTACCCTGCTGTGTGCGGGATACAGCGTGAAGCTGATTAATTTATTTATAAATAATTTTCATTTACATTACTACCTGACTTATAAGTTATAGTCACTACAAGTCTTGAGTATGTATGTATGACGCATACAAATTAGATTTCGAAGCGTTTTATCCAAATCACATTCCGACTTGTGGTCTAAAGCAGTGAACGTGAGTTTCGTAAATTGATTATATCAACATAACAAAAGTAAAAAAAAACTGTGAGTAATATATCTAAGTTAGTTCAGAAGTACTTTATATTTTTATATGGTAATGGGTTCGATCCCTTCTTGGGGAAATGATTAGAAAAATCTTTACATTTTTTTGTTAACAAATATATATTAATAAAATATTTCTAATTTAAATAAATACTATGTCATTAGGACAATGAAGTTAAACAAGTTACCTAATTTTCTTTGTACTATTTTATATAGATACAATAGACAATAATTAGGTTATTAACCTAATTTCAAAAAATTTATAAAGACCTCCGTGTTAAAAGGTCGACCATATTATTGGAGTCTTAGTATGTCGATGAACGTGGCTTTTCTTCTGTTTTTTTATAAGCTTAAATAATACATACTTTTTAGCTAGTTGTTAAGGAATTCTGATCGTCATGTTCATAAGTAAGTACCAGGACGAGAAAACAAAAGAAATTCACTTCCCCGAGTGGGAATCTAACCCACAACCGTCGCCTTCACTGACTCAGTACAACAACGGCCTTAAAATGATATTTTTCAGTTAAATTTAACACTTAATAGATTTTAATAAGATCTGCGTCGCCCGGTGGCTCTAGGGTGTTACTGTAAACGCGACGGTTGCGGCTTCCATTCCCACTCGGGGAAATGACATATTTAACATTTTCATTTTCTCGTCCTGGTAACAAGGTAAAGCGCGGCGTTGAGTTTCGCCACTCAACACGTAATGGCGTAGAATTTGGCGGAAGGTGGAGAACGAAAGTGTCTTAATGGGAACGGAGTGTCTTGGCTCTTGGCACTAGGTTATAAGGTTTCCTCTGCCTACTTTGCTATGAACGGGATACAGCGAGAAACTAAGAAAATTAGGTATAATGGGTTAGGCTAATATCATAAGGCAAATAAATATTTGCTTTAACCAATTTTTATTTGTTAAATTACTTATTTAAACACGGTACGTTATATTTCGAAAATACTTAATTCAACTTGCGTTCAAATTTTTTAGTCAGCTAGGTGGATAACTATCTAGTAATTCTTAAATAAGTACATTTAAAGAATATTTAACAGCAATCTAATAAATATTTATTAAAATGCTGAATATTTGCAAATAAAATTATAACAGACTTCAAAATTGTATGCAAAAATTTAAACAAAAACTGTAAATTACCCTGGTCAACATGATTTTTTGTCGTTAATTCAATGGGATTTTTCGGTATTTGTCGTACATATATAAATCTCAATCTACAAAAAAAATATAAAAAAATCTATTACATTAACATAATTTTTTTTTAAAAAAACAAAATATACTAACAAAAACAAGACGTGATATATTTAAGAACACGATATACCCTCATATCTGTACATATTTTTAATAACTTATCTTTGTTACTGTCGCTCAATACCACTATAACAGTTGACGACGTTCGACTTCTAGTAGGTACTTTTTAAACGGGATATTGGAAATTGTGACGACTTTTATAGATTATTTTTGGGCACCTAGCTATTAATTTACCCAGCAATGCCTTTTTCTAAGCCTGAAATTTGGAGAGAACAAAAATATCATGTGACTGCCTGTTATTTCTGTTAACGAAACTAAAAGCATATTCTTATAAAACAAGAAATAAAATTGTATATCCTGAAGTGGAGTTGGTGAGTAAACCGCTTCCTCATATTGAACGCAGTTCACCACCGCAACCTCCAATTAAGGAAAAAATAAATTGCAACGTAAATAGCTTAGAATCGATATCTTCAACACACTCTTATTGAAAATGGTTTAAATGATTTAGTCACGGACCTAAAGTTGTCCAAAGCCCAACCCGAACT
Source organism: Heliconius himera (assembly GCA_021202915.1). Lineage (NCBI taxonomy): Eukaryota > Metazoa > Arthropoda > Insecta > Lepidoptera > Nymphalidae > Heliconius > Heliconius himera. The sequence goes on along the minus strand of JAJHJA010001370.1, from coordinate 26,011 downwards.
TATAGGTTCAAGACTTTAGCAGTGGAATTTACTTCATCCTAATATAAAACTTTCAGTGTATCTAAGACACGACGCTGAATATTTAGGGTTTTTTTAAAGCAAGTGGGCTAACATATTGCTGTGATGTAAAGGTGATTATGAATAAATTAGGTTATGACTATTTTCCAGATCAATGGAGTTCTATTTATAGATTCATCCAAATTAAGTTGGCAAGCTGTCTTATTGCATAATGGAAATGATACCCCATCTCTACCTTTAGCCCATTTATCTGACAATAAACGTCCCGGTTATGGGCCCAAATCTTACCACTAACTACGGTGTACCTATTGTTTAAATTTTATACGTTTTCTAAAAAAGTTTTTCTTTGTGTGTGGAATAGCACTTATTTAATAAGTAGCATTCTTCCTTGCCAAATGATTGCTTAAAATAATTAACAACACAAATAAGTTGTAACAAGCGTATAAGAATAAGATGAGAGCGTATGGCTTAGCTCACATTTTTATACGTTTTCTAAAAAAGTATTATATATTAATATGTATATTTGAATAATGAATATCAAAAAATTATAATAACTTTATTTTTTTATTACAGCCATGATAGTCGCAGAGGCGTGGAAAGCCAATTATCTCTTCTGGATATTACCAGCAGTCTTCGCCCTCGGTCTACTCGCTGTTTTGGGGCTGATCGGTCTTTTCTTCGTGGTACGTTTCTACGCCAAGTTCACGTGTGGCAGGTTTAGAGAGAAGACCAAGATGGATGGGAAGACCGTGATTGTGACTGGATGTACTAGTGGAATCGGAAAGGAGACGGCGAAGGAACTGGCCAAGAGAGGCGCTAGGGTTATCATGGCGTGTAGGAGTATGGAGAAAGCTGAGAAAGTGCAAGGTATCTAGCTTAAATGTCATCTAATTTTGAATGTGCAGCGTTAAATTATCCCACTCAATATGCAATGTCAGAAAAATGACGGAAAGCGGTGAAAGGAGTGTCTTAACATTAGGTTTCCTTTGCTTCCTTTGCTAAATGTGAGATACAGCGTGAGTCTTACAAAAATTTTATTGAATGTATATGATTGTAATGTTGAATGGTTTAAAACTATTTAGATTAGTAACAATAACTTTAGATTAACAAATATTTTCCCCGATATGTTTAAACACACGGTTGCATTTATTTTAAATATTATGCCAATTTAATTTAATAACAAATGCTGTTTAGTACTTTTTAGATTTTTGCATTTTTTAAATATTTCATTTCTGATCATAGACCTATTATTGTACAATTTAAAATAATAGCTAAAAAAATTAGATATGAATAAATTGTTAATTATTAACTATTCTTTTAAATATTTTCCAGATGAAATTGTGCAGTCCACAAAGAACGAGAACGTACTAGTGAAGAAGTTGGACTTAAGCTCCTTTTCGTCAATCCGGACCTTCGCCGAAGACATAATAAAGACTGAAAAGAAACTTGACGTATTAATCCACAACGCTGGTTACGCTGAAACCTTCAGAAAGAACATTTCGGAAGACGGCTTGGAACTTACTATGGCTACAAATCATTACGGCCCATTTCTTCTGACCCATCTTTTGATAGATTTACTTAAGAAAAGTGCACCTTCACGTATAGTTATCGTGGCCTCTTCATTGTATCGTTTGGGATCAGTCAATTTGGACAATCCCAACCCAGTTAACACAATGCCTGGATACTTGTACTACGTTTCAAAGGAAGCTAATATTCTCTTCACTAAGGAATTAGCGAGGCGTTTGGAAGGCACTGGTGTGACTGCTAACTGCCTTCATCCAGGCCTAATTGATACTGGGATCTGGAGGAATGTTCCAGCACCTTTAAGCTGGGGATTAGCCTTTATTAACGCTTGCTTCTTCAAGACCCCAGTTCAGGGCTGCCAGACCTCCGTCATGTTGGCAGTAGACGAAAATTTGTCTAAAGTAAACGGAAAATACTTTTCGGATTGCCAGGAAAGTTCATTATCAAGTTCAGCCAGCAACTTGGGCAGAGCTAGGAAATTGTGGGAAATATCCGAAAAGTTGATCAAATTGGAGGAGAATGACACTAGAATCTAATTTTGTAATATTGATACTATTGTTATACTGTAAATTTATTATGTTTAATTTGTTTGTTTTTTGTACTTTATATCACTTTATTGTAATATTAATGATTTATTAAAAATAAAAAAAGCATACTGTAAAATATTATCTTTATTGACATAAGTAAATATTTACACAAGGCCTCTCACATAAATATATTTGCGACCATAAATCGATTAAAAACTAGCGCTTTCCTCCATTATTGTTGTATTTAAAGCTTTCGTTGAATATAATAATTAATTAGAAAAATGAAACAAGATATTTAAGAAATCTTAATGAAATGAAAATAAGTTATACATATGAACGAAGAACTTCCTTTTAAACTTAGATACAAAGAGACTAACAAATTTTTTTTTTTTTATTACTAGTATAAATAAGATTATGACGATAATTCTAAATGTTTGTCGTAATACAATTCCTAATAAAATAATGATTTAAACAGGATTCTATCGAACCCACGCACACCTATTGAAAAATAGGTACAAGTGCTCTAGCTCACTAGGCTAAGTGATATAATATAGACTTTTGCATTTATTCAAATCATTAAATTTATAGCAAAAGTTAAGTAAAAGATTTTTATTTTGTTTACATTATTTTAAAGTATTTAACAAATTATTAACATACTTGCAACTCAAGCTAGCTAACACTAATCTTTATTTCTAGATATTTTCATAATATAAAAAAAACTATACATAAATATCAGTCTATCAAATCAAATTGATCTAAAAACGTTTGATCCACGCCCAAAGCGGCCCCAAGGCTTTCTCTCGGCCGCCTTTCCACTTTATCCATATCTAAACATATTTGGTCCAAATAATTTATATTAGTATTAGTTTTAATAGCGGAACAACTGGGACTTAAAAGATCTGGTAGTAATATTCTGTTAGCATTGACAAAATGGTTCTCTTTTTCTTCTAAAATAGTTTGTATTTCATCATCTTTCTGCGGCATAACACTAGCTCGGACTTTCTTGAAACGATTAATAATTTTCTCTAATGAACTCGTTTTTCTAATTAACGTGGAGTTATTTTTCGGAGTTTCCGTTCTAGAACATTCTGTGCTCTTTCTGGAAGCTTCTAGTATCAGTGAGTCTGCACTCTTTACAGAAACTTCTAGTATCGGTGATACTATATCCATTTCATTGGTGAAGTCAACTTTGACTGCATCAAGAACTTCATTGATTTTATTAACAGCTGCATTATCTACTGTTAAAGGAAAATTAGAAGTGTCTAGGTTTCTAGAACTTTCTGCATTACCTAGACCATGAGGTGTATTACATTTGCTATCAGAATCTAAACATGCTATTCCAGAAACTTCTAATTGTGGGCTATCCTCTCTCATGATAGATAATTTCCTTCCTCTAATATTACCAAGTGAGCGTTTCTCCTTATGTTCAAATAAATTAGGCGATGAGTAACTACGAAACAATCCGTTACTTTCATTTGACGCTATTGACTCATTAAAAAGACCTCCTTTTTTAATTTTAATATCTGGACGATCCTGTTTATATTTAAACTTTTTAGAACTACTTGATTTTTTGGTTGATAATAACCTAATTATTTGTTGCTTAGTGAATCCAGAACATTCAGCTATAGTTTCATTACTTTTAATATTAGATATAACAGATATATTATTATTATTTGACATATTAGTGTCATAAGCACTTATTCTGCAAGATATTAGACTTTTCAAGAAATCATCTTTAGGAGCCTGATTGAAAGGAACTGAAGTTATAAGGGACTTTTGTTGCGGCTTAACAAATGTACCACTGGTTCTTCTTCGTAGATTGAATTGATGTCTTGTTAAGTTTAAAGGTGTAAATATATCATAAAGTGCTTGGTACTGATCTTTATTTGTCTTTAACTCTGATAAATCTGGTAATGGTGGAAGGTCTATTAAATGTTTGAATGATATGGACTGGTTGTATATCACTGGTGCAGACTGAAAATAAAATATATAGCAATTACTGAGTATATTTAAAAATATTTACTTAACACTTATGGGAATCAGTCATATTCATTTCCCCACTCTGGTAACAAGACAAAGCACATCATTGTGCACTTAAAACATAATGTCTGAATAATCAGAGTGTCTTAACACTACAATATTAAAGCTAATCAATTAAATTAATTTAATAATCATTGAGGCTTGTTACAGCACAGGGGCACAAGTGTATGAGTGCAAGCACAACTGGTGGTGGTGTGGATAGCCATTCAAGGAAATTAATTTAAATTTATATTTTCATTTCTTCACTCTGGTGTTGAGGCACACTGCAGCATTGAGTACTCAATACTTCAGCAATACCTCCAGAACACGATGGATAATGGGGAATGGGGTTTCTTACCAGGTTCCAACAACTTTAGTTTCCCTGTACCTCAGATACAGTGTGATGTTGATTTATTTTTTTAGTCATTGAGAATTAAAAATTTTAACGAAATTAAAGCCAAGCTTTTATTATAACAAAATATAAATCTTTTTAACTTTATGCTATATTCTAAATATAGCAATAAACACATAGGGAAGAGACAAGAAAAATCTAATTTCAAAGCCATGAGAATTTAACACTGTATTTTATATTTACAAATAGAGGAAATAAAAATTCTAAGTCTAAGATTAATCTTGAGATGTCCTTTTCATTCCTAAATTATATTCTTGAATGAAAACAACATCTCAGTCTTTAGAGTGGTTTATAAATATGGATCTTTTTTTAATTTTCCTATATAAATACTATAATTACCTGCAATTTAGATTCAGCATTGAAAACCCTCTCTAATAATGTTTTTAAGGCAGAAACAGCTTCGGCATAATTTCTTTTAGAGCCAATCAAATATTCATTAAACTTATAAATATCGTTGTTAATTTCATTGTTTTTTAAAATATAACACACAGATATAACAAATGCCCTTATTAAATTAGGAAAATTAAGTTTTCCCTCTTTTTCTAGATTGCAAAGAATATATTTTTGTTCACTGTTTACTTGATTTTGTAAATCTGTTGTAAATATTTGATCACATTTTGGGTCATATTCGACTGTGTAGGAACTTTTTTCAACCTGACCTGTATTTCGATTAACTATTGTCTCTGTTAAGCCTAAAATATTGGTAGATTTTTCCAATAATAGGTTAATTTTTGTATTCCAATTGTCTTCCAAATTATCTAACTTTTTATCTGTTTCTTGTAACCAATTGTTAAAAAAAAGTGGTTGTTCATTAACATTTTTTATCTTAAGAAGCTCATTTTTAAAATTATCCTCAACTTCATATTTTCTAATATAATTATCAACCAACTTATCTATAAAGCCTTGTGCATTGGTAGAAGATAATACTTTTTCCATATCAATAATTTTCTTTCTAAATAACATAGCAATATCTTCCATAACTTTTCTTTTGTGTAAATAATTTGAAAATTTACTAAGCATCACCTCCGTCTCCTTTTCAATGCATTCAACAAATCCATCTTTGTCCTGTGACTTGTATCTTTCTGTCATTGTATTATATAAGGTCTTTTTACTGTCTTTCACCATTAATGATGTGAGTAAACGATTTACCGCCAATTGTGAGAGTTGAAATATCAACACTGTCACTTTAAAACAGCCAGGGTTTACTAAATATGAACACATTACAGGAGATAGGTGCCCTATGGCACTATATTCACTTATAAAATTATACAGCTCGTTTCTGTACGTTCTTTCCGCCGCTGTGTCGTACAGAGGCCATGTTAATGCTGAGTGCACTTGTGTATCTATTATAGACACTAAATAATACGATAAATTATTAAATAAATTCTGCGTAGGTTTGTCTAAGGCATTCTCCTTTAATATTAAACGTGATAATTCAGCAGATAACGGGTGAAGCTTGCTTAGTAATCCAATATTCAGGATTGTTTCCTTCTTCAACGTAAGTATGAGATCTCTTTGCTGCACTATCGTTGCCATCGTGATAATTAAACTAATACATCTCAAATAAAGCTTTGCACTCGATTATTTTAACACCAGTTTAAACGATATTCTCAGTTAAATGAAAAGTCACTTAAAAATAAATATGCCCAGCATTAGAAGTCAATACGAACGGAGACATTAAGCCTTTAATTAATCACAATTGAATTCAAAATTTGACAGATTTTACCGTTTATATTATAGATAATACAGATATGGATGAGAACTGTCTTGTGCTATTGATTTAAAAATAAACAATTATTCAAAATGTTTGATCAATTTGTATATTATAAATTTCATCTAATTAATGCATAACGAAGTAATTGTATAAAAAAGGTTATTAAATAACAGATATCTCAGTAAAGCTATCTTCTGGTTTCGTGTAATTCATATTAAATAATTTCTTATTCCTCTTAAATAATCTTATTTAAGAAAAAGATAAACATTAATTGCGTTCTTAACTAAATAAATAGTTTTAGTATAATGAGACTAATAATAAAAAAAATACAAATTATAGTAACTCCAAATTAAACTGGATGACATGGAACGTTAAAAATTATAACCTAAAACTAAACAAGGAACGCGGCTGGTGTCCGTGTTTCTGTAGTGATCAAAACACACGTGTTTATCGAAATAATTATGTTATTTTAAGATAAACAGCTTTTATAATGGTAAGTTTTATATATCTAATATTATAACTTATAATAAATACTGTAATAAAAATAAATTCAATAATCTAATGTAAATATAATATAAACTGATTCAAAAATGATTTTTACACTGTCTTAACAATAATTTTAGTTTATTTAGGTGTATATTAATCTTTTGTTTCATAGAATAAAATTACGCATTATTCTTTAAAAATATACTTTAGTAACATGAAATGCTTATAAATATTTAATCCTACACACATTTTACAACCTAGTTGCTTAAGCGTCCATTATGTAAACTGAATACGAAGTGAAGGGAAAACAATTTATAACAAAAAAATATCTTAAAAAGGAAAATGATTATTATTGTTTTTAGAGTAAACTATACGTGCTTTTCGAGCACAGCGCGGGCTTCGCCCTTTTCCGCGTGGCGGAGTTTGAGGAGCTCGCAGCATTTCTACCTCAAGTGGAGGAATCAGTGACAGACTTGCAAAGATTCAATTCAGTGGTCACACTTATTGCGTTCCAGCCTTTCAAATCTGCTGTATTAGCTTTAGAGAACATTAATGCTATATCTGAAGGTAATTTTAAATTTGATTATACTTTTTAAATGACTTACAAAAAATATTTATACAGGAGAGGTTAACAGAGTTGTCTGTATTGAAAAAAAAAAGTATAACAAAACAACTTCTTTAATTAACAAAGTAAGATAGAGAGAGCTTAGTATTAATAAATACTTTAGTACCTAAATTATTATATTGGCTGGTCAACATTTCACTTCCATACCAAACTAAAAGTAAAAATGTCACTAGGAGGTAATGTTTATTTTTATTATTTAATTAAAAATACTACTACACCACTACATTTACAGTCAGTATTACTAAAGAATGCCATGGAACATAATTACACTATTAATACATTATATTAATATTTTATTTATAGGTATTCTACCAGAAGACCTAAATCTATTCCTTGAAGGAGCATTGCCAAAACGCAAGAAGCGCAGCAAATGTACCCTTGGAGTGTCCGATCCCAAACTCGGTGCTGCTATCAGCGAAGCCTTAGAGATACCATGCTCTCATACAGGAGCTGTCCCGGAGGTCCTCAGAGGTTTGTTTTATTCTTTTTTATTTATGTTTATAATAATTTATGATGCCAGTTGGAGTGTTGGTACAGTATGAAGTTATCATATAATAATTATTTTGATTAAATAAAAAAAATATATTTAAGCTAATAGAAAATATTATACAATAAATGACTTATTATAACCATATTATCATATAAAATTCTATCTGTATAACATGCTTGGTAAATTCTTAAAGTTAATTCTATTATATAAAGTGGCACAAAGTGTGACTGTAAAACCGACTGGATGTGTGTTCGATCCCCACTCAAGGAGATGAAATATTTACTTAAATTTATATATCCATATTCTTCGCTCTGGTGTCAAGGACAAGCACAGCGTTGAGTTCTGCCACTTAATATGCAATGCCTCAAGAATATGGCAGAAAGTGGGGAATGGAGTGTCTTAACACTAAGATCCCTCTGCCTACTCTGTAGTGTCCAGGATACAGTGTGAAGCTGATTTATTTATTTTAAATTCTGACAAAAAGTGGATAATGAAGTAATCAAGGTCACTAGATTCTTCAATAGTACACCAAATTCAAATATATGCCAAAAATGCAAAAAAAAAACACTTTATGATTGCCGGACCCATTATGGTGCTGGGTGCTCTGAACAATGCCTGACTTGAAATCCCAGCTTAGAATTAAGAGGCCATTTTATATGTGTGTTAACACTCACTTGCTTTGTCTGGGCTCCTCTGCCCACTCAAATGGCTAATTGGCAATGTTACATATTGTCAAATGATTAGACAATTTTCAGGAGTTATGGGTTTAAGTCTTGCTAAAAAAAAAGTATAATTGTTGTTATACTTTTTTTTTTTTAAAAAGTATAATTGTTGTTTGTCTTTTTGCATTGCCTGTGTTTAACATAAATTTAATATTTTTATGTATAGTTAGTCACTCACTTATTTTTATTGTATTCCCCATTTATGCACAAATTGATCTATTGCAAGTTACTATAGCTTGGGGTAATAAAATTGTGCCATAGTATAGCAATTATAAGTTATGCCAGCCCATGATACATCATGAGCATGGACAAAGTTGTTGCTACATACCAAGTCCACCTCTATTAAACAGTTGTGGATTCAGTTCCAAGTCGGCCAAGTGATTTAATTACATTTTTCTGTTTTCTTAAAACAAAAAGTGTGGCATCAAATATTGCCACTATGAATTTGGACAGAAAAAATGTTTTAACACTAAGTTTTATTTGTAAACTGCCCAAATATACTTCATATGTAAGAAAATGTTTTTTTATAAAGAAAATATTCTATTAATTTTTTATTTTTTCGATATTTGAACCTATTTCTTTCTCTCATCAGGTATAAGACACCATTTCCATGCTCTCATCAAAGGTCTAACACTCAAAGCTTGTAGTGTAGCTCAACTCGGGCTCGGCCATTCATATTCGAGGGCTCGCGTCAAGTTCAATGTACACAGAGTGGATAATATGATAATACAGTCAATAGCACTGTTAGATCAGTTGGATAAAGATGTTAACACATTTTCTATGAGGATTAGGTAAGTAATTTTAATTTGTATGAATTATTTTTAAAAAATACATGAAGGGAAATTGCAAACGCGCGTATAAAAAATTCAATATAGTTGTGACCTACATCGAAATTCTTGGCTAAAGGGCTTAGTGGTTAGAGCACTTAGATGGTTAACAAAAGGCACTAGTTCGAGTGTTGTTAATCCATCTTTATATTTAATGTTATTTACAATAAAGTTGTTCACGCTTTATTTTAATAATTACGAGATACAAAAGAAGTTATAGGTTTGATTCCCAGATATATTGAAGTTGTGATTTAGATGTATTTTTTTTTCTGTGTTTTTCGTACGCGCCGTTTACAATTTTGTGGATTAACTTTTATCCAATTTGATTGAGATTTAATTAAAAAAATAATTAAATAAAACACATAATAGAAAAGTAATAAAAATATAATATAAATTTGGAACAAAAATACACAGTAACCTCACATTTCTTTTCTTTTTAGAGAATGGTATTCCTACCACTTCCCAGAGCTTGTGAGCATTGTGCCAGACAACAACTTATATGCAAAATGCGCTGAATACATAAAAGATAGGAAATCTCTTACTGAGGAGTCAGTGGAACCTTTGACGGAGATACTCGGTGACTCGGAGAAGGCCCAAGCAATAATAGATGCATCCAAAATGTCCATGGGCATGGATATTTCACCTGTTGACTTGATTAATATACAAATGTTTGCTGGGCGTGTGGTGGCTTTGAATAATTATAGGTATGTAGGCTATTTATTTTAGGAATTCTTAGTATTTTTTTTTCATGCTGCATCCCGCATATAGGCAGGGTAGGCAGAGGAACCTTATTGTTAACAATAAGATACTCTGTCCCTGTTGCACTGCCTAATTGAAGATAATGAAAATTGAGTGGTGGGAGCCAACGCCGCCCTTTGTCTTGCCCTTGACTTTATTCCGCCATTAAAACGCAATATAATTAGGTGGAAAGTGAGGAATGGAATGTCTTGAAAAATTGGGTGGAAAATAGAAAACACTATATTATGTTCCCTCTACCTACCCTGTATATGCGCGATACTGATACTAAAAAAAAACTAAAATATTTATTTAGAACATTTTTGATTTAGATAATATGTTTCCTCATAATTACATATTAGATACAATTTTGCTTTCATATACTAAAACTATACATTTCTCTTACAGAAAACAAATAGCTGAATATCTCCATACAAAAATGACCTCCGTAGCACCGAATTTGACCACGCTAGTTGGTGACCAGGTCGGAGCTCGTCTCATATCAAAGGCTGGGTCGTTGACCAGCCTCGCTAAGTATCCGGCTTCTACTTTACAGATTTTAGGTGAGATTTGGTTTCATACTTCTATGTTTTTGTCCATTGTGGCGCAGGAGCACAAGCGCACGACTTTAACAGTAACGGTCGTAGATTCGATTTCCACTTGGGAAAATGACATATTTATTGTTTTTATTTTGTCATCATGGTAACGAGGCTAAGCGTGGCTGTGAATTCCGCCAGTCAATAAGCAATGCCTCTATGTCCTCTCACCTACTTTGTTATGTGCAATATACAGTGTGAAGGCAAAAAAAAAACTAAACCATTTATTTAATTTTTTCACAGGTGCCGAAAAAGCTCTTTTCAGAGCGCTAAAAACTAGATCTAAGACACCCAAATACGGTCTTCTATACCACTCAACGTTCATTGGTCGAGCTGGACTCAAGAATAAAGGCAGGATCAGTAGATATTTGGCAAACAAATGCTCCATTGCGTCCCGGATTGATTGTTTCTCAGGTTTGTTATGTACTTTTTTAAGGTTACTTAATATATTTTGGCTATAACATAACAATAAGTGTAAGCGGGCGAAGCCGCGTTTTGGTCGCTAGTTCTGAATAAACCAGGGAAATCAGCGAACCTAGTGATAAGGCACTTTGTTCTATGATTTATTATCTTATGTGGAGTGACGTAACTCAACGCCGAACAATGTCTTATCACCAGAGCAAGAAAATGAAAATATTTTATTCCCCAAGTAGGAATCGAGCCCACAACCGTCGCATTTACAGCTAGGTGCTGTATTTAATATTATTTATAATATATTTGTGTTTAGTTCTCATTAACCTTATATACTTATATATGTTGAATTTACACATAAAAGCATACATATTTACCATAAAATGAAAACTCAATATTTCAAAAACAGAAGTCCAAACTTCAATATTTGGTGAAAAACTCCGTCAGCAAGTCGAGGACAGGCTTAAATTCTATGAAACGGGTGACATTCCTATGAAGAACATTGATGTAATGAAACAAGCTATAGAAGAAATGGAAAAGGATAAGCCGAGTGATGTCAGTCTTACTAACAGTAGTAAGAAAAAGAAGAAGAAGAATAAGGAAGTCGCTATGGACTTAGATTAAATGTTTTAATATGAATTATATGTTTGAATTGAAATGGTGTCTTATTATTTGTAGTTAAGTATGTTTTTATCTAGATTTTTTAAATATACGATTTAATGGCGGTTAAACAGTAATTGACATCTCTGTGTAGTGTCATTTCTTATATTTTTTTTAAATTTTTTAAAGTGTTATTTCCCACAAAATTTGAACGTAGCGAGACTCAAACCCGCGCCTTCTGCTATTATACGTTTTATTTTGATATGTTTTCTAAATAAGTATATTTCTTAGGTTTGTCACGAAAACCACAACACTATGTGTCTCTAAAAATAAACAAACTAGTATTTTGTTCATATATTGTTTAACTTTTTTAAAAATTAAGTAGATTGAGATCGATCTTGAGATGCCGTTTTTATACGTAAATTACATATTTATAAATGAAAACGGTTTTAAACAGAAGTAAAAAGAACAATAAGGAAAGGAATTTGCTGCTGGCTTTGATTGAATATTTGAATATGAATTATGTTTCAATTAAAATTATGTTTTATTTCTTAGTTTTAGCATTTTGACCGTTTTTGGTTGATTAATTTTTATATGTAATATTTAGTATGATTAAGATTAAGTGGGGAACAGAATGTCTTACTTAACACTAGGTTCCCTCTGCCTACCCTGTGTGTGGGGTACAGCATGAAGCTGATTTATTTTTTATTAAGATTAAGATATATACTGCACGTAGTGGTGACTCATTTGACTCAACATTTAAGTTTGACTTTAAAAATCTCGCCATCATTGTGAGCAGTGTTTTTAAAATAAGTAAAAAAGCAATGTAAAAACCAGTATAATATTAATACTATTTTTAAAATGCGACATCCCACTGCACCCTATACCTGCAATGTTTTCAAAATTATGTATTTTCGATACCTACATAGAAAGTGTAATAAATATATTTTCAAGACATGCAGAAAATGTGCTCATTTAATTTGTTTATTTTTCTATAAATTATAATACAAACCACATCGTTTTATACATAGAACGAAAGGAAGTATGTGTAAGAAATATAGATAATAAAATTTAATATCGAGTTTTTTTTTTTATTTTATCATTTATTTCATTCAGATACAATCTGAGTGTTTTCTAAGAAGTAAAAAGAAGAATTTTTAACAAATAAATACTATAAATATTTTATTAAGATTTCTACTTAGGAATAGATAGACACGTTCAATTACACATTGTCTAATTAAAGCCTCTTTTTTAGTATTTGTACTGTTTTAAAATCATTCCTTAAATTTATTAATTATTTGAATTCAATTATAGTTAATTTTAAAACTTTTGGAGGCGTCTTATTAGCCTGGTAAAGTATTATTCCTTTTATTGATGTTAACAACATATTTCTTAGACTAAGTTGTGTTTGTTATATTATATTTATTAATCAATAAAGACATTTATAAAAAAAAAAAAAAGTTAATTTTATAATATTTCGAGGAATAACAAAAAAAGCGATACGGTAAGGGGCGTCGTAGATTGACCGTCAAAAACACGGTATTAATGACAGTGGAAAATAATCACATAAAACGCACGAAGACCCTCCTCATTTTCTTAATGTGATACATTAATTCATTTTTTAAATATTTTTAAGCAAAGGTTTCAATGAAAAAAATCCCAAACAACATTTACATATTACATTTTATTAAATGTATTTTTTACAACTGATTTGTACGCAAAGACCTCAACTAACATGCTCCAATCGCCATTTTATTATTACAATTAATTTTCACATTAATATTAACAGATGCCAGTTGAGTTACAAAGAACTTGAATATGTAAGGAATAGACACAGATAGTAGGTTGCCTTCTCCGCATAATCTGCATGTGTCTTTTGGACCGTCGTTGTCAGTGTTGCCAGCTATAGGACCGAGGAGCGTTCCGCATTTGGAACAAAGTATTGCCTGCAAAAATAAAATATTAGAATACAGTAGTTTAGAAATTGATTTTTTTTATGGAATTATTTCGTTTAAAATTTTTGAACAAATATTAAAAATGATTAAATAAATAAGTGTAATCTTTTTTGCACCATTGTTAAATAAAAATTAAATGTATAAATTTATTTAAATAGGTTATATAAAATAGATTTTTATTATTTAAATAAATTTATACATTTAAAAATTGATTTAACATACATTTCATTATATTCTAATATGCTTTTCTACATGTTTGGGATTCGTAAATCACTATCTTATTACTACACTAATAAAAATGGAGAGGAATAGATAATAATTTAGATAACAGAAAATATCACTACATTCAAAAACATTTTTATAAGCTTTCTAAAAAAAAGTAATTCTGTTTCCCAAGTGTATAACGTGGAATAATACTTTTATATTAACTAAACCAAAACTACTAACCTCGCTCTTATCAGAACAATGAAACAGTCTATCCTGCAATAGAAAAGCGGCTCCATGTGATATTAGAGCGTCACGTTCCATCTCACCAAGTCGAACCCCACCTCCGCGCCTTCTACCTTTGACCGGCTGGCGGGTTAGTGCGTCCACTGCGCCTGTTGTACGTACCTAGATAGAAACAATCATAAAAAATATATATTTTTTAGTTTCACGCTGTGTTCCGCATATAGCAGGGTAGTAAAAGCGCCATCGTTAATTGGGGGAACTCAAACTGGCGCGTAACTTATCTTGCTGTGGATCAAACCTACAACCCCTCGCGTTTGCAGCAGAAACCTTACCACTACGCCACGAGAAGTTAGTGTTAAGTCAATAGATCACACTTTACAGTCGACGGAATTAGCCACTCTGAAGTTAGCTGTAGATGGCTGCGCAGATTTGAATTTATTTTTAATTTTTTTTCCTGCCAATAGAGGCTTACTTCAAGACGGCAATGACTTCGTCGACCATACATATATGTACTTATCATATGCCAGACATCTCCACTAACCTGCCATTTATCAGACACCATGTGCCTCAACCGCTGATAGTGAACCAATCCGCAGAATATATCAGCGGATAGCTCTCTGCCGTCCACTCCACTATACAATCTCTCTGTACCGAAATAATTATAACCACCGGCTTCTAGGACACGACCGAAGTAGTTGATCGCCGTATCGTGTTCGGAAAAACGGAATGGAGACGCGTCGTGGACCTTTGGAAATTAAAAAATATAAATTATTTTTATATGACTAACATGAATTGCATTTATTCCTTTAACAAAATTATATAAAAAAATAATTGGGGTCAGTCGTGGCGCAGCGGCACGAGGTGTGACTGTAAAACCGACTGGTTGTGGGTTCGATCCCCACTCGAGGAGATGAAATATTTACTTGCGGCGTTGAGTTCTGCCACTCAACACGCAATGCCTCCAGAATTCGGCAGAAAGTGGGGAACTCTACTCAGTCTTTACACTAGGTTCCCTCTGCCTACCCTGCTGTGTGCGGAATACAGCGTGAAGCTGAAAAATATATATATATATATATATATAAATAAGACTTACATGGCCATGCAGACACGCAGCTTTCCCCGCCATACACTCCACCATCATGGCGATTGTCATTCTCGAGGGAAATCCGTGAGGATTGAACAAAATGTCAGGAATTAAACCTGATTCTGTGAACGGGAGGTCCTCGGCCGCCCACTTTTGTGAGCAGATTCCCTTTTGCCCCGCACGGGAGGCGAACTTGTCACCCACTGTTGGGTTACGCTGTCAAACGGTAAAGAAATTTATCTATATCTATCTATACTAATGTTCTAACGTATAATTCTCGAGCAAATTAAAAATATATGTATATAAAAAATCTATTGTACCTGTACCCTAACCATGACACAAGCTTTTTTCAGCGCTCTAGGGGAAAAATCTCCGCATAATCTCACACTATCTACAAAAACTTCCTCTTTGCCGTGATATTTGGACACTACGAATTGACTTTTTTCTCCATCATAATGGCTGTAAGGAAAAAAGAAAGTTTAATTTATCTAAACGTTAAACGTAAAAGTTCCAAAAGTTGTACAAGCAGACCTCCGGAAGTCCACGCTCCCATGGGGGTACTCGATGGGGGTCTACGTTGGCGTGGAGAAAAAATGTGGGTGCACAATTCGTAACACTTTCCGCTTAATTTTCAAGACAGAGGAAATTAAAAAACTACACACACTACCCCAACAACATTTCCCCACATTGAAATTGAACCTAAACTTCATATATACATATCATAATTAAAACACCATACCAATAAAAAGGATCCTCAGGCTGAACTCTAGCACCGACAGCTGGTAGACCATCCTCATCTATATACTGATCTAATTCAGGCTTGGACGGATCCCTACAGAAGTATGAAGAACTGTGTTTTAGTTCTATAAAATTGGACTTGTACACGGTGCCCGCCGCAAACCCTCTCTCGTATGAAGATTTGTTTATTATCATTGCGTCTTCCATGTCGTAGCCCTGGAACAAGCATGTGTGAGGCATTTTGATAAGACCATAATTAATATTTGATATAGAATTTGTAAATATAGATTGCTGTTTTAGAATTTAAGAATGTTATTAATATATTTAGAACTACAAATATAATTATTTTTAATACATAATTTGTACAAGAATGGTCCGATAAGTACTTAGGCTTGCCGCTCCATAGCGCTACTATCACAAGAAAAATGGTTTTGTTATATCTGTTTTGTTATATGTATAACGTGACAAAAATCCAAGATCACTGATAGTGATACGTGATAGCTGAGAGAATAGGTATCGCAAAAGACCGCGTGGGTTATATTCTTCATAAAATATTGGGCATGAGAAAGCTGTAGGCGCGATGGGTGAGGCCACTTCAGAGCAGTGTTTGACGCTGTTTAAGCGTAATCGATAGAAGTTTCTGAGTGATCTACATCAACTACCTGTAGGAGGGTAAAACAGTCATAGGCATTTACTATGCCGAATTATTGGGTCGATGCAATGCCGAATTGCAGAAAAACGGCCGTATTTGGCGAAGAAAAAAATGCCTTTCCACCAACACAACGCACCGGCCCACACCTCCGCTGCCCCATCCACAATATTCTTCAGATTTGGCCCAGTGCGAAATCTTTGTGTTTCCAAACTTGAAAAGTCACTCGCCGGGCAGAAATTTACGTCGCATGAGGCTATTGTCACCATGGAGGCCTACTTTGCAGACCTCCAGAAAACGTATTTTTCAAATGGTTAAATGGAGTCGGAGCATCGCTGGATCAAACGTATCGAGCTAAAAGGAGACAGTATTGAAAATAAATCGCAACTTTTCTAAAATTTTCTTTTTTCTTTTGCAGGCTAAATACTTATCGGACTGGCCTTCGTATATTAAAAGTACATTCTGTACAATAAATAAATGAGTTGAATGTATAAATATTTTTTTTCTGCTTCACGCTTTTCACATAAAGCACACAACATACATAGGAAGGCAGAGGGAAGACTCTCCGTTTCCGACGTACCGCCGAATTCTCAAGACATTATGTGCTATATTTTATTGTTAATAATTTTATTTCTTCTGTTAACAATACAAATACAGTCTCAAAATTAGGGCGAGGAACGAAGTGTCAAAAAAATTACAAAAAAATGAACTACAAAAAAATGAATGAATGATTGAATGATTTTACAAATTAATGATTAAAATAAATAAATAAAAAAAGGCACAGTTTATGTTACAACAGTCAATATAGCTAAAAAAATAAAAAATCAAACCACGAAAAATAAAGTAAATGAGTGAGTGAATGACTGTATGAACTAATAATTGTCAGACTTAATCATTCAATCATATTGAATGACCCGAATAATTAAAAATTATCAATTACATAAACAAACGATAAATGAAAGAAACCACTATATTATATTTTAAAGAAAAGCTTACCGTATAAGATATAACAGCCAATATGGCATTAGTACCAGCTGGATAGTCATCTAAGCCTAGGTTGTCATAGTGCAGCGGTCGGAACAGTGGAGTAGCACCACTTTGTAGACGATACAATTTCGTTTCCGCGTTAGTTTGCCATGTGTGTATGGGCGTACCCATCGTTTGTTTGCCCATTTGACATTGGTACATGTTTCTGGGAAGAAAGGATTTTGCTTTACTAATAATTGCCAGTAAAAATCATCATAAACAAGTCTATGGTTTAGTTTCGCGAAGTAAAGAGAATATGAAAGCTCTAACAAAAAGTTATTAATTATTATATCATTATGTCATGTATGTTTTTTTTATTTTTTATTTGCAGCCTATTTTAAAATATAACATTATCAGTTTAAGCAGCATTTTGTCAAATAGAAAAAAAAATACTCTTAACATAATAATAATAATATATAGTAATAATGATATATAGTATAATAATAATATTTTCTAGTAATAATTGAGTTAGAATATACACTAACCGTGGTGACTGATTGCAATCCGGCATCGGCACCAACTGTGCGAGATTGCTCATGAACGCCGATTTCGATAACTCCAAATGTGTTGTTTTACCTAAATATATATTAATACAATATCAGTAAAATAACAATAACTTATATGATTTACTTAAAATCATTGAAATATGTAAACTATAAAGTGAAAAAAGACAAAATGCATCGTCAAAGAACTGATGCAAAGGAAAAAAAATAAACATTTTTTTTTATTTTTTCTGTATACAGAGATCATCATCCTACATATCCACATCCGGATAGGCAGGGGAAATTTATTGTTAAGACACTCTGTACCACACGCATAACCCATTTTTTAGACATTGCAAATGAGCGGCAGAACTCAACGCCGAAATACATTTTTCCAAGGATTTTTTTCCGATGCCGCTGTACTTAAAAAATGGTAAAATGTCCAAATTGTAATGAGGACTAGAAGAGATTGGAGAATTAAAAAAAAACACAAGTGATGCTAGAATCCTACATATTATTTGATCTGATTTATGAAATAAAATAAAAAAACTTAAAAACAAAAACCATTTTTTTAATAATTTACCTTTAATAATCTCGCTCTGGGTAACAGCCACATCCAAGTACAGCTGTTCCATAGTCCCTATAAGTTCTAATTGGCCGGTGGTCAAATTGATCACCGGTCGCATCATACGAGCTTCTGACGTAAAGAAGAATATGCCTGCGTATTGAGCACAGATCTAGAAAAAGAAACACCTGATGAGGAACAAGAAAAAAGGAGAGAAGAGAAAACTAAGAGTGAAATGTTATGGTGTATATATATATTATGTATATGTGTGTTTATCTCTTACATGACATGTACACGGACACATATATAAAATATGATTTTATTTTTATGATGATATGAAAAATAATTATGTGAGCTATTTGTGTTTTTATATGGTAGTGTATGTGTGTGTTTTATGATTTTAGATTTTAGCACGTCCGAGAACCCGAGTTATGGTTTCATTTACTAATTACTTATAAGCATAATTTTAAATATAAATAGTGCAAAATAAATCAATAGATAAGTATTGGGTTATAAAAAATGTTATTAGTAAATATTAAAAAAAATTGCTTCACGTAAACGTCACTTAAAAAAAAAGGTAACAGAGACCTCAGTTGACCTTCGAAATCACAGTATCAAAGATACTAGAGGAAGGTCACGTAAAAAGAATGAATACCCACGGAGGGCATGTACGAACAGGTAGATGACAGTAGACGAGGCGAAAGAGGTATGTAGAGACCGTAGCGTTTGGCGCTGCGTTCTCTCTGACTACCCCGCTAGGGATAAAGCGCGAAGTTAAGTTAATAAATATTAGTGATAAAAAGTAATCTGAACATTTACATATTATATTATTTATAAAGATTGTCAAAAAGCTAAATTCTTTTGTGCTAAATACATATTAACAAATAGACAATTTATGAACTCACCTGTTTCTTTGGTATCATAACAATTTCAGTAGTGATGGGCACTTCGCCTTTCACTTTTAATGTTCTTACGTACGAAGTAACTTTACTTGCTATGTCCTCTGGTAGGAAACCCACGAGTCTCCCGTCTATGAGTACTGGGTATTTATAGACATCGTGGGCTGGTGGTGTTTGGGTTATGAAACTTATTGGTTCCATGCCTAAGGTGGAAAAAAAGAAAATTAAATTTCATCTGCGACGTCTGATTGCAAACGCAATGTTTAACGTTCCGATTCCTACTCGGAGGAATTAAGATTTTATTTAAAACGTTTTGATAAGTTAATCGTGGCGTTAAAGGCCGCCACTTAACATGTGACATTGGTCTCTAAAACTGGGCGGTGCTCGGGCAAATGGGTGTCTTTTATCCCCATCTGGTAAAAACATACGGCGTTAAGTTCCATAACCCACAATACAATGTCTAAAAAAAACACAAGTGGAGGGGGTCTCAACACTGAGTTCTCTTTCTCTTCCCTCTCTTTCTCTTCTCTCGCCTATACTGATGAATTTGCGGAAGATGGATCAAAATTACTAAATTTAAACATAATTAAGGACTGTTACTACTGTCACTTACAAAAATTAAACATATCTATATTTTGAAAATTTTTTTTTTGTTGCTCATAAAAAAAATTAAACTTATTTCATTTTAAATATTTGCAATAATATAAACAATGCATATTGTGAGACAATGGTGATTGAGTTAAGCTCATGGGTAATTAATTGTTTGGTTTAGCTGGGATGTGAGGAAATACTTTTATATTTTTTTTAATAGAAAATATATAAAGTTAATGTATATAATATATGTATATATATTTATACTATAGGTTAAGTGGTGGAATACAACGTCTACTTTTATTACTTAGAAAATGAAGATGTATATTTTTTTTAACAGTAAAAAACACTTACCACATTTCTCCAGGACGAACGGCAAAGCAGCTAGTTGGTCGGGATCAGGTGGTTGTGTCACCTAGCGAGAAGACAATTTAATTATATTTTTTATTATTTTAGCTTCAGCTGTATACCATATACAGCAGCGTAGGCATAGAAAAAGAAAATATTCAATATTTTTTTTCCTCCGAGTGGAAATCGAACCCGTAGCCGTCACGTTTACAGTAACACGCAGTGCCATTGCACCACGATGGCCTTATTTACTTACTTATTTACATGTATCTGTTTCTTTAATTTAATACTTTATACACCAACATGATTAAACATAAAGAAAAAAAAGTAAAAAGCATTGGTTAAAGGGCGGCCTTGTCACCATGTGTGTGATCTTTTCAGGCAATTATAGTAAATACTTAAAAAAAAATTAAATACTTATTAGAGGCTAATCGTGGGGCAGGGTCACAAATTGTGAGCGTAAACGCGACAAGTTGTGGGTTCGATCCCCACTCGAGGATAAGAAGTTGATTCCCCCCACTCAACACGCAATGCCTCCAGAATTCGGCGGAAAGTGGGGAACTGAGTGCGTTAACACTCGGTTTCCTCTGCCTACCCTGGTTGTGGGCGATACAGCGTGAAGCTAATTTAATTTTTTTTACTAAAAAAATCAACATATTTTGGACTGGGTATGACATACCTATCTAAGCATCATAGTCTTAGTTCTGAACGTAATTTAAGTAGTGATAGCAAAATAACTAAATATATAACTAATCTATACAACAATAACAATAAACAATAAAACAAAAAGTGTTCATAGTTATAAGATTGCAAACGTTTTACATCTCCCTTGACATCTCTCTATCTATCTATCTATCTATCTATCGCCTAGTTGGCACTCAATGATAAAAAATTGTGTGCATCTCCATGAAGGACGAGCCCTCGTGGATGTCCCTGGGGTACAAGTGACAATCGGGGGTTCACCTGAGCGGAGGCGGTGAGGTGGTTGAGCAGTCCGCAGGGCGCGCCGTCCGGCGTGTGCACGGGACACACGAAGCCCCACGCGTCCGGCAGCAGCTGGCGGGCCTCCGTCGTGCGCATCTCCATGAAGAACGAGCCCTCGTGGATGTCCCTGGGGGCACAACTGACAATGAGGGTTCACCTGAGCGGAGGCGGTGAGGTGGTTGAGCAGTCCGCAGGGCGCACCGTCCGGCGTGTGCACGGGACACACGAAGCCCCACGCGTCCGGCAGCAGCTGGCGGGCCTCCGTCGTGCGCATCTCCATGAAGAACGAGCCCTCGTGGATGTCCCTGGGGGCACAACTGACAATGAGGGTTCACCTGAGCGGAGGCGGTGAGGTGGTTGAGCAGTCCGCAGGGCGCGCCGTCCGGCGTGTGCACGGGACACACGAAGCCCCACGCGTCCGGCAGCAGCTGGCGGGCCTCCGTCGTGCGCATCTCCATGAAGAACGAGCCCTCGTGGATGTCCCTGGGGGCACAACTGACAATGAGGGTTCACCTGAGCGGAGGCGGTGAGGTGGTTGAGCAGTCCGCAGGGCGCGCCGTCCGGCGTGTGCACGGGACACACGAAGCCCCACGCGTCCGGCAGCAGCTGGCGGGCCTCCGTCGTGCGCATCTCCATGAAGAACGAGCCCTCGTGGATGTCCCTGGGGTACAAGTGACAATCGGGGGTTCACCTGAGCGGAGGCGGTGAGGTGGTTGAGCAGTCCGCAGGGCGCGCCGTCCGGCGTGTGCACGGGACACACGAAGCCCCACGCGTCCGGCAGCAGCTGGCGGGCCTCCGTCGTGCGCATCTCCATGAAGAACGAGCCCTCGTGGATGTCCCTGGGGTACAAGTGACAATCGGGGGTTCACCTGAGCGGAGGCGGTGAGGTGGTTGAGCAGTCCGCAGGGCGCACCGTCCGGCGTGTGCACGGGACACACGAAGCCCCACGCGTCCGGCAGCAGCTGGCGGGCCTCCGTCGTGCGCATCTCCATGAAGAACGAGCCCTCGTGGATGTCCCTGGGGGCACAACTGACAATCAGGGGTTCACCTGAGCGGAGGCGGTGAGGTGGTTGAGCAGTCCGCAGGGCGCGCCGTCCGGCGTGTGCACGGGACACACGAAGCCCCACGCGTCCGGCAGCAGCTGGCGGGCCTCCGTCGTGCGCATCTCCATGAAGAACGAGCCCTCGTGGATGTCCCTGGGGTACAAGTGACAATCGGGGGTTCACCTGAGCGGAGGCGGTGAGGTGGTTGAGCAGTCCGCAGGGCGCGCCGTCCGGCGTGTGCACGGGACACACGAAGCCCCACGCGTCCGGCAGCAGCTGGCGGGCCTCCGTCGTGCGCATCTCCATGAAGAACGAGCCCTCGTGGATGTCCCTGGGGTACAAGTGACAATCGGGGGTTCACCTGAGCGGAGGCGGTGAGGTGGTTGAGCAGTCCGCAGGGCGCGCCGTCCGGCGTGTGCACGGGACACACGAAGCCCCACGCGTCCGGCAGCAGCTGGCGGGCCTCCGTCGTGCGCATCTCCATGAAGAACGAGCCCTCGTGGATGTCCCTGGGGGCACAACTGACAATGAGGGTTCACCTGAGCGGAGGCAGTGAGGTGGTTGAGCAGTCCGCAGGGCGCGCCGTCCGGCGTGTGCACGGGACACACGAAGCCCCACGCGTCCGGCAGCAGCTGGCGGGCCTCCGTCGTGCGCATCTCCATGAAGAACGAGCCCTCGTGGATGTCCCTGGGGGCACAACTGACAATGAGGGTTCACCTGAGCGGAGGCGGTGAGGTGGTTGAGCAGTCCGCAGGGCGCACCGTCCGGCGTGTGCACGGGACACACGAAGCCCCACGCGTCCGGCAGCAGCTGGCGGGCCTCCGTCGTGCGCATCTCCATGAAGAACGAGCCCTCGTGGATGTCCCTGGGGGCACAACTGACAATGAGGGTTCACCTGAGCGGAGGCGGTGAGGTGGTTGAGCAGTCCGCAGGGCGCGCCGTCCGGCGTGTGCACGGGACACACGAAGCCCCACGCGTCCGGCAGCAGCTGGCGGGCCTCCGTCGTGCGCATCTCCATGAAGAACGAGCCCTCGTGGATGTCCCTGGGGGCACAACTGACAATGAGGGTTCACCTGAGCGGAGGCGGTGAGGTGGTTGAGCAGTCCGCAGGGCGCGCCGTCCGGCGTGTGCACGGGACACACGAAGCCCCACGCGTCCGGCAGCAGCTGGCGGGCCTCCGTCGTGCGCATCTCCATGAAGAACGAGCCCTCGTGGATGTCCCTGGGGGCACAACTGACAATGAGGGTTCACCTGAGCGGAGGCGGTGAGGTGGTTGAGCAGTCCGCAGGGCGCGCCGTCCGGCGTGTGCACGGGACACACGAAGCCCCACGCGTCCGGCAGCAGCTGGCGGGCCTCCGTCGTGCGCATCTCCATGAAGAACGAGCCCTCGTGGATGTCCCTGGGGGCACAACTGACAATGAGGGTTCACCTGAGCGGAGGCAGTGAGGTGGTTGAGCAGTCCGCAGGGCGCGCCGTCCGGCGTGTGCACGGGACACACGAAGCCCCACGCGTCCGGCAGCAGCTGGCGGGCCTCCGTCGTGCGCATCTCCATGAAGAACGAGCCCTCGTGGATGTCCCTGGGGGCACAACTGACAATGAGGGTTCACCTGAGCGGAGGCGGTGAGGTGGTTGAGCAGTCCGCAGGGCGCACCGTCCGGCGTGTGCACGGGACACACGAAGCCCCACGCGTCCGGCAGCAGCTGGCGGGCCTCCGTCGTGCGCATCTCCATGAAGAACGAGCCCTCGTGGATGTCCCTGGGGGCACAACTGACAATGAGGGTTCACCTGAGCGGAGGCGGTGAGGTGGTTGAGCAGTCCGCAGGGCGCGCCGTCCGGCGTGTGCACGGGACACACGAAGCCCCACGCGTCCGGCAGCAGCTGGCGGGCCTCCGTCGTGCGCATCTCCATGAAGAACGAGCCCTCGTGGATGTCCCTGGGGGCACAACTGACAATGAGGGTTCACCTGAGCGGAGGCGGTGAGGTGGTTGAGCAGTCCGCAGGGCGCGCCGTCCGGCGTGTGCACGGGACACACGAAGCCCCACGCGTCCGGCAGCAGCTGGCGGGCCTCCGTCGTGCGCATCTCCATGAAGAACGAGCCCTCGTGGATGTCCCTGGGGGCACAACTGACAATGAGGGTTCACCTGAGCGGAGGCGGTGAGGTGGTTGAGCAGTCCGCAGGGCGCGCCGTCCGGCGTGTGCACGGGACACACGAAGCCCCACGCGTCCGGCAGCAGCTGGCGGGCCTCCGTCGTGCGCATCTCCATGAAGAACGAGCCCTCGTGGATGTCCCTGGGGGCACAACTGACAATGAGGGTTCACCTGAGCGGAGGCAGTGAGGTGGTTGAGCAGTCCGCAGGGCGCGCCGTCCGGCGTGTGCACGGGACACACGAAGCCCCACGCGTCCGGCAGCAGCTGGCGGGCCTCCGTCGTGCGCATCTCCATGAAGAACGAGCCCTCGTGGATGTCCCTGGGGGCACAACTGACAATGAGGGTTCACCTGAGCGGAGGCGGTGAGGTGGTTGAGCAGTCCGCAGGGCGCACCGTCCGGCGTGTGCACGGGACACACGAAGCCCCACGCGTCCGGCAGCAGCTGGCGGGCCTCCGTCGTGCGCATCTCCATGAAGAACGAGCCCTCGTGGATGTCCCTGGGGGCACAACTGACAATGAGGGTTCACCTGAGCGGAGGCGGTGAGGTGGTTGAGCAGTCCGCAGGGCGCGCCGTCCGGCGTGTGCACGGGACACACGAAGCCCCACGCGTCCGGCAGCAGCTGGCGGGCCTCCGTCGTGCGCATCTCCATGAAGAACGAGCCCTCGTGGATGTCCCTGGGGGCACAACTGACAATGAGGGTTCACCTGAGCGGAGGCGGTGAGGTGGTTGAGCAGTCCGCAGGGCGCGCCGTCCGGCGTGTGCACGGGACACACGAAGCCCCACGCGTCCGGCAGCAGCTGGCGGGCCTCCGTCGTGCGCATCTCCATGAAGAACGAGCCCTCGTGGATGTCCCTGGGGGCACAACTGACAATGAGGGTTCACCTGAGCGGAGGCGGTGAGGTGGTTGAGCAGTCCGCAGGGCGCGCCGTCCGGCGTGTGCACGGGACACACGAAGCCCCACGCGTCCGGCAGCAGCTGGCGGGCCTCCGTCGTGCGCATCTCCATGAAGAACGAGCCCTCGTGGATGTCCCTGGGGGCACAACTGACAATGAGGGTTCACCTGAGCGGAGGCAGTGAGGTGGTTGAGCAGTCCGCAGGGCGCGCCGTCCGGCGTGTGCACGGGACACACGAAGCCCCACGCGTCCGGCAGCAGCTGGCGGGCCTCCGTCGTGCGCATCTCCATGAAGAACGAGCCCTCGTGGATGTCCCTGGGGGGCACAACTGACAATGAGGGTTCACCTGAGCGGAGGCGGTGAGGTGGTTGAGCAGTCCGCAGGGCGCACCGTCCGGCGTGTGCACGGGACACACGAAGCCCCACGCGTCCGGCAGCAGCTGGCGGGCA